>MJHO01000667.1:0-18483 GCA_002076135.1 Xerophyta viscosa | reverse complement strand
TGGTAGATCTACGCAATACTAAATGAAATCTATGAAATTTTAGCAAGATATTGTGATTTGGAATGAGAAATTTCGAAAATGGGGGAGGGGCGACAGAAATGAAGAAAGTGAGAAGGAAAGGGAATAAGCTGCCGGCAGCGCTTGGGTTCGGTATAGAAACGCCATTTACAGTGGCGCTGCAATCGCCAGTCTTACTGTTCTTAACTTCTGTCGCCAGTTAAACTGGCGTTAGCTTCTATCGCCAGTTTAACTGGCTTTTCTCTTACCATACAAGCATCGCTAGCAATGTTGCGCTGAGGTGGCATGCTGCCACGTGTAATATATACTTCATCATAATTTTTTATTATAAATTACTAGTTATTATTTCATCACTCATCATTTAATAGTTATTGATTTTTTTTGTTCGTTGCTGAGAGAATGAGAATCAAAACCCACCTCAATGAAATTTTTGGTTGATAAATTGAAAACAGTTCAAGTTAATATTGTTCGAATTATATTATAACGTAAAAAATAGATTGAGGGGTAATGTATTGAGTAAAGATATCAAAGTTCACCCATCTGGTTGAACTAAGTACATAGTAAGAATCTTATTCATTTCTATTGTGATTTTAGTGCATTTTAAATATTACATTTATTCTTATTTCGGCCTCAAATCAAATATTATAAAAGAGTTGGTTTAGAGGAATTTCATTGCGAACAATATAGAGTTCCCATTAAATAAGGAATAAGGACATTTCCCTCGTATCACACCCTGCCATCGCTTTTAAATATCATCCATGCCTCACTCTACTACTTCCTTTCTCTTTCTCCAACAAATTTGTATTATGATTGAAATTTTAAGTCATATCAATTCTTTCTCTCTCTCTTTCTGCCAACAACTTTCGCCCGGATATCTGTTTAGCACTAGGGCTTGATTGGACTGCTTGAAACACCAACACGTAAACTATCATCTGTAATAATTTCACTCGTCCTTACCAACTATCAATCCAAGATGGGACATGGAATTTTTTATACTCCTTATATTTTAAAAATATCAAAATATATTTTTTAATTGTCAAAATATGCACCCTTTATCATATCAAATGATATAATACTCTCTTAACATTTAAATGACATCAATGACCAAAAAAAAACTTAGAAATATTTTTAAAATTTTTTAATATTTTAGTTGTAGATTTTGAGATCAAATCTATAACTTTTTATTCAAAATTTTTTCAAAAATATTTCAAAAGAGATATTTTAGAATTTTAAAAATATTAACAAGATTTGTTTACTTTTTTAAATACTTATTATAAGTAATTTAAAAAAAGTTTAAATATAAAAATTGAAAATCTTATCAAATTTTATAATTGTATTCTAAAAATCTTTTAAACAATTATAGATATTTTTTTAGTATACTCACTTGTACTTCAAATGTATCTAATCAAATTTTATTAATTTTATAAGAATAATTTTTCTATTTTATAGAACCAAAAAGTATAACATTTTTAAGTCGGAGCGTTAAATTAAGAAATATTTGTATTTCAGCCTCCCATATCGTACAGTTTGCATTGCGGCATCCGAAACGCGTTTTTGCATCGACGTGGCGGCACTCGTTCTATATTTTAGAGGGCTGAAATACACTACTGTTAGAAATAGGGGCTGAAATGAGCGCCCGATAGAAATAGGGAGGCCTGAAATGTAATTATCCTTTAAATCAACCGTTTTGAACTATTATAAATTGAGTATAATAATATTATATAAATAAAAGGACAACCCAAATAAAATCTCCAAGAGCGTCTCTTAATCTCGTTTTCGACTTGCTCCTCCTGTCTTACGCCCCGATCGCCGCCGCTTTAAGTACCATCCGTCGCTCGCTCTCTTTCTGCTGCCTTTCTCTTTCTGTCTATGTCTGGACGCTGAAAATCGCCATAGAATCTTGCCGTAGGGTTTCCCTAAGGTCGTAAGAGATGCCGCTGTTCCTCCCGGGCGAGGAGTTCTGCGCCGTCAAGAACGATGCAGCGGCGGTGGCGGAGCGGGCCGACTCTATTATAAACCGATCTTTGCCGCCAGCTCGACACCGTCCGCGCTGAGCCCAATGCTGCTGCCATAGCTGCCGAGCAGACCGTTGCGATTCTTGAACAGCGGCATGCCGCCGTGTCTGTAGAAATTGCTCGCCTGCAGGCAGGGAATTCTCAGCTATCTTCAGCCCTTGAGCTGCGAACTTCAGAAATTGTTCTAAACATGTAATAGGCAGCAGACTGAAATCGCCACCGTATGATTTATTCCTGCTCTATTTCTTAAATTTTCTTTCTTTTTTTTTTTGTTTTTATTATATTGTTTCTCCTCTTTCGCCTGATTGGCTTCTGGGAATTGGACAGATTGAGAAGATGCAGAAATGGAGAGCTCAATGGAGGCCGCAGAAGCCGCATAAATCGACTGCACCAGCTGTGGAGCTTTGTTGAGCAAAGGACCTGAGATTGGCGAAGGGGAAAATTGTACTATTCAAGAGCACTACAATAGGATTGTGATTCTGGTTTCTTTCTTTGATTTTTTTTTTTTTTTTTTTTTTTTTTTGCATATTGACTTTTTCTTTTCGACTCTGTTGATTGCCTTGCATTTCTTGGCACCATGATGCTGTTTTTGATACTTGAATTTTTTGAGGCGTATCGAAGTTTTAAGGAGCAAAGCGTTTGTGGAAGAATTTTTGTCAGACCTTTTCAAACCCGGTGTAGATAAGTGTTACTTTGGGATCCTGGCTACCTAATCTTGTTTCATTTTGGATTTGCGGAATAATATTCACCAATAATTGTTACTTAACTAGTACGATTGATTCTTATACTTTTGTATTGTGGTTTGCATGTGATACAGACTGTATGATGAGCTGCTGTCATGGCCTGTTCTGACGTTCAACTGTTATTTCTTTCTGCAGTTTTGTGCCCTTAATTTCGAGTCTCTACTGTTTATGACTGCTTTTTGAGCCAACTTTTGTATTTTTCTTCTGCTTGTTATTTCTTTTAATTTTGCAAGAAGCTTTCGTTACTGTGCCTTGGTATTTCTGCAGTTGAGGGATAATGAACTCTGCTTGCTCTAAAAGTTTATTTACTTTGGCGTGTCCTACCAAACACAGAATCTGCTTACCCACTTGCTGATTATAATGTGTTATACTGGTGGCCATGGTTGCATATTTGTTGATCATGGATTCTACATGACCCGACCATGTCCAAGGGATCATCCCGAATGTGTGGTGCCAACCCACCTAGCCAATGCCCATTGGCTAGGTGGATGGGCCTCAGCAGTGTTAGGGATGATCTCCTGGACTCGGTACGGGGCATTGGCTAGGCGGGTGTGCCCCCAACCTGTTAGGAATGATCTCCTTGGAACACAGTCCAGGACCCCTTAGCGGTGCATTGACAATTTGTTATTGGGATTGCCATCCTTTTCAATTAGTTGCTGCCAACAATTTTAATGCTTTTTCTCGTAACATTCTTCAGGTAGCTCTGATCGTGCATTGTGGCTGCTTAAAACTTGTGGAATGTATGGTCTGAATGTATCTCTACGCTCTAGCTATTGCATAGGTTATTTCTACATTATGCCATCATCAATGGTTTGAAATTCTGAGTTATGATAATGGAACATTGTAATATTGAAGTTCTAATCAGCACCCTAATCTGGTGCTTTGGTATAAATGCATTTGTGAACAACCAACTTGAATGCCATTTGTTGGGGTGGAATGGAAATCATTAGTTGCAGAACATAAAAATCTTTTTGTATGTTTGTCATATTAGGCTGTGGCCAATTTCTGCTATGACAGAATAGGCTGTGGCCAATTTCTGCTATCACTTCTGTCATAGTTGTGTGCTTGTTTTGCTTCTGAAATGACTTGACATGTGGCTGCATTTATTAAGCTGTGATAAATTTCCTGTTAAAAACTAGTGGCCCTCTTAAACCATCTTTACATAGTGCACATTTACTTGTGTCATGTTTTTTATTGGCTTCTTGCTTAAGTATGACGACTCTACTTTTGATATATCTCCTGATGACTTCAATGCAGTTGTCCAAGGAAAAGTTAAATTGTTTATTTTTTTATGTACATCACGTTTTTGTGTAGTCTTGATTGGATCATGTCTTTCTCGGCTATCTAGCACAGAACCGTGTTTTTCTTGATTTGAACTTCACTCGCGCAAGTAACTTTCATACTTTATTTCATTGTAATTCATTCTATGTAGTTGCCTTTGGGTCAAATGGTAGTGCTAGAGTCAATGCTACCAAGGCGCTATTTAGGACTCTAACAAGTACTCGAGGTTTGCTGGAGTAATCTGATACTGTTATGGTTTCAGATGGTCTTGAGTATAACTCATTAAATGACATTTGTCCGCGGACTTTTTGGTCTTTTGCAGACTCCTTGCGGACATAATTCCTGTCTTAAATGCTTCCAAAAGTGGGTAGGGCAAGGAAAGCTTTCTTGTGCAAAAAGTGTCGGAGCTCATTCACCATAAAATGGCTAGCAGCCAAATTAATTCTGTTGCTTGTTCAAGCAAATTAGAATGGCAAAGACTAGCAAATCTTCAATTTTCCAGCTCATTGACACAGGGTTATCATGCTCAATGACGATCAGCCTGACAAGGAATTTACCAACTGAACGTGCAAAGAAGTATGGGAAGCTAATGCATGCTCCGGGACATTATTTTGTGAAGATCGCCTCGGAATGTAGGCAATGGTGCCCACTTTTCCTCATGTTGATGAGATTGCTGGGCAGTGGATTATGGTCCTCAATCGTTGCTTATCTGTGGTTATGATTGATTGGATGAGGACCATGGGGAGTGGTTTTATATACAGGAAGGTAAAGAGTTAATTATAGTGCTGAATAAGTCTTTCTGGAAACCTCGAGTGCTTTAAAATTCTTACCTGCTCTTAGCTCATTGCCATTCTTTATTCCTTTTTTAACATCTTGTTTACAGTAATGGATAGCGAAATGAGCTAAAAACGGTTGAAACCTGAGTTTGCCCTTTGATTTCTTTGTGTTGGGTTATCTCCTTTCAGTTAGCTGGTTATTGGGTTATTATTTTATCCGTTGACTGATGGTTAATAATCCGAATGCAATTGGCAGATGGTGAAGAGACTTGAGCCGGAAACAAAGGAAACAAAACAAAGGAGCAGGCATTTGATCAGAAATTTGATAAAATGAATGAGCCGCTCCGAGTTTAGTTGCCAATAAAGTTACCCTGTTAAGGTTGTGAGGTAGCACTGCTTTTTATTATGTCTTCATCTCCTTTGGTTTATCCAGATGTACATGCCATGCATACATGATTTGGGACCTTTCTTTTACATGATATTGTATAATGTTTGCAGATCCCATAAAGAGAAGCGATCTTCATATGCTCCTGAATCTGGGTTGCGTTACGATGGAATCTATAGGATTGAGAAATGCTGGCGGAAAGTAGGAATCCAGGTAAGCTTAGGGCCCTTGTTTTGCAGTGATCTCTTTTCCATAGCAAACAAAATGATGTTCACAGTTAACTTTTTTATTTCTTTTACGTTGCCTACAGGTTCAGGTTTTGCCAGGGACCTCTTTTGTTAGGTGCGATATTCCACTCTGGCTCCTATGGACATGGTTTTGGCTGGCGTCATAAATACTTCTAAAACAAAAAACTAAATGGTAGCTTAAGCTTTAAATGATGTATCGCCATTTATTTTTACGAGTTTGGTGATCGTCCAAGACGTTGCCGAAAATCAAGAATTGAAGCAAGCAAACTGATGTCACAACAAAGAGAAGATTCTCGATCATGGGATTACGATGTATGAATTTCCTTTTACCCTCCCACTTATATTCTTTGGATATTGTCACCAATTTGGCATCCTTAGTTTATGAGACTATCCTCCTATAACTTTAGAATTATGAATTGGCCTATTGATTCTCATCCTTCGGAAGATGTTGCTCTCTTTCTGATATAATAATAGTAGTCGTTTTCTTGTGATGTATATAACATGGTAGGTATCATTATTTCTGCGAAATAAATAAGAGGGCTGATTTTTAACCTGTAACTGCACCCTAATTGAAATCTACAGTGTTAATGGTCCACGATTACTTAAAATATATATGGTGGGGATGACTCCCACACTGTTTCGTGAATTTAATTTTAGCTGTATATTCCAGATCCCTGGGTGCTAATATGTCGATCTAATAATGTAGTAATCATTAATGCCACCCTCCTAATTACAGGAAGAACAGGGTTGGACATGGGTGAAGCCTCCACCAGCAAGTCGGAAACAGGTGCATACTGCAGATCCTAAGGCACGTAGGAGGGCTAGGAAGGCAATACGAAGTGCAAGGAACCTCACTGTTAGGGAGAAGCTCTTGAAAGGTAAAATTAGTTTTTGGATCCAATCTTATTAAAATAATAACAAAATGATGCTACTGCTCTCGAAACTTGTTCCAAATTTACCCAAAATTTATTTATGAACTGAACCATGTGCCGCTCGAAAATGGAGTACATGAAATTTTGCAGTAATGTTTCTGATCTGGAACAATGTTATTTTCTTAATCATGCTTTTGTTTCTGCAGAATTCAGCTGTCTGATAGGCAAGAAAGTGATGACTTCTCCACTCGTCACGCCCTGTGGTCACAACTTCTGCAAGCTCTGCTTGTTGCATTTTGGATTTGCGCATTTTTGGACTAGTTTTGACAATGCGATATCCAAAATTCTGCAAGCCCTGCTTGTTTCATTTTGACAATGCTTGTTTCATTTTGGCAAGTTCTGCATTCCCTGCTTGTTTCATTTTGACAATGCAATATCCAAAATTTCCCAAATAAAATTGTGGAATGTATTCGACTCTTGGTAGGATCTATGTCAGTGCCTTTATTCATTGTAAATGTTCTTGTATTGGTACCTTTGCTTAGTTTTGCCTAGATATCTCGACTTCTTTCTATAACTGTTTGTTGGAATCCTTTCTATAACTGTTTGTTATGGATGTAATAGGAAAGTTGTAGCATAAGAAGATGCCCACAGAATCACAGTTTTGGCACCCTCCATGATATGCTTTTATACTACTAGCATTAGCCCACTAGCTAAGTTCGTTCATATTTCTTAATATGGATATAGAACTAATCTTTTTAGAATGCCATATTACAACTGTAAAGGATTTGATCTTAGTCACATGCCAGGAAGCTAGTTTGTTTTCTAAGTATATTTTGGCCATAGTTATATTTCTCATTACATGGGCAAGATGTACAATTCACTTGCCGTCTAAACATACATCTTTTTATGAGGGTATAAGTGTTGGCGGGATAGCTATGTACATTTTATTTTTAACCAATAAATTCAGGTCATCTTTAGAATTTGTAAGCATTGTTTGAAAGTTGAATTTCTTATTTCTTGCTGAATATGATGCTTCTATCAGAACCATTACTTGCATATAATTGTGTGTTTGCAGTTCTAGTTGATTTAGTATAATTAAGTAGTAGTACCTAGCATGGTTTTAGGTATCGGGCGGCATGTGTCGTGGCCCCTGGCACGTGCTGGAAGCGCCATGATTTGTCATAGAGATGGCCGGAACAACCTTTTTCTGGCTGTACCGGCTCGTGCCGGTCCGTGCCATTTGGCAAGATGATCGGTGGAGGTTATCTATGTTGATGTTTCTTTATTTCTGTGTGAGGGTTAAACTTTTTTGAAGATGCTAACTGAATGGAGCCAAGATCCGTGATTCTGAGGCAGAAGTGGCTAGGTTTTGTTGCAGATGTGCGACCGTCTTACCAAGGTGAGTGTAAAATATTTTTGTTTCTAGTGTGGCATATTTCATGTTTAAGTTTGCATTCTTTGCATTTTTTATAAGAAATTTGATTGTCGTGTTCGGAATGTTGTTCGTTTTTTGTTTATAGGATTGAAATATCTTTAATGGAAGTAATGTCTTCATTGTTATATTGCCTTCAACTTTCACGTTACCATTTACCATGGGTACACTTGAATTGCTTCTGTTTTTGTAATAATGTATGTAGACCTTAATTCTCGTTCGTATAATGAATTTGTGTATGTTATTTTGCAAGAGAAGGAATTGATGGGGAAACATAATGATTGGCTAAATGAGGAGCTTACTGCAAAAGTTAACAGTCTTATTGACTTTCGTAAAACACAGATGGAGGTGGAATCCAGCTTATTTCTCAGAAAAAGAATGTAATTATCCTCCATCCCAGCTATAAATAGAAAGTTGGTCAAATGTTAGAGTATCTAATGACTTTGTTTAATCATGTTTTCAGCAAAAATGAATTGAAGGAGTCTTCTAGAGGGAGTTATAGTTTAGTTGCTATGGTTGTGGTTATGGTTTTGATCTTTGATCTTTGATGTTTATTGGCAATACGCTAATTTCTTCGTTATAGAAATTGTTATCATGCAAGGATGCTAATGCTTCTTGTAATGAGCGTTTGTATTGAATTTGTCCACTTGTATGTTCCACATAAAGATATTTGACAAGTTTTCTTCATAGTTGAATAGTAGTGGCGTTGGATTTATGTTGGTTCTCAATTTGCTTGTTTCCAACTATTTGGGCACTGATGACTGCTTTTTTGTCCGCACTGCTACTAGTTTGAGAATTTAAGGTGTTAACTTTAATTGCTACAACAAATAGAAAGCATCATGTAAGGCCTTCTAATGTGTTGTTCTACGCCGCCTTTGTTATTGTTTTTTAAAATGTTAGATTACAATATGATTTTTTTAAGATGGCTTTTATTTTTTGATAATATCTATTCTATATAATTTAGGTTTTCTTTTGGCTAAGGTGGCTAAGTTTGTCCCTCTAGATGGTTGAAAAACTCATTTGTGACTGCTTGCTACTTTTTTAGAAACATTACTAATTATTTTCGATTTGACACCTCCATGTAAAATGAGTCAGGATGATTTGCTGGTATAGTGTCATACAATGCAATAACTCATTTGGAACGTTTCTACCAATTAGGTAATTTGAAATATGCTTCACCTTTCTTATCAAGAGCCCTTTACTTTGCTTCTACCAAAAAATTTGTGCATAGAAGTTAGGTGTCCTCTTTTCTTTACGCTTCTTCAGCTTTCTTGGTTATCATACTGAGGATCCCTTTTTGTCCACCACAATTCATTGTTGCATATGGTTTTCTTATCAAAAATAACAATTTCGGGAGGCTGAAAGATGTGGTTCCTTGCGTGAGAGTTGGATTGTAAACCTTTCATAGACATAGCTGGTTGATTTAGTAAGCCTTTATGTCAATATCGGTTAATTGTTTAAAGTTAAAACAATACCATGCTAGTAAGCTCTTTTCGTCAGATACGTATGTTTGTTTTTATGTTGTTTCATGTTTGTTTACATCTAAGTGATTTGTGTCTCCTTGTATTTATTGCAGAGTGCGAGGTCTGGTGAATGGAGACATATAAAGGAGTCCTTGAAATGTAGAAGTAAGTTGTCAATAGTAATACCGAAAGAGTTATCATCCTTGAATTAAAAATCTGTTTAAGCTTGTGTTCTACCTTTAATCTCTTGGTTTTGCCATACTTGTTATTTCATTGTAAAATAGCCCTTATTGGCAACGAATTTGAAAGGATACGAAGTTGTGAACCAGAAACACTGGTTCAATTCTTCCATAGCTGATATGCATTGTGTATTTGGTTAGATGTTAGACATCCAAATGGCACGAGTTTAGTCTTGATAATTATATATATGTTTAAATGTAATTTGGTGCCCGTTTTCTTCTTCCGCCTTTTCAATAACAGTATTTTTATTGTGTTTATTTTTCTTTATTTTTTTCTCTGATATTGCTTCCATGAACCACCATCACTATTTTAATGGTTTGCACGTTGGCATAATCTATAACATATTAATGGAGTGACTTCTGTCATTGTGTCTTGTGCTGTTTTTTGAGATGTCAACCCTGCTTAACAACTTAGTTGAGCATATGAAAAATCGATTACCAAGATTGATCACGTGGTGCGCTATTTCCCTTGATGCTCTATTCATGCAGAGCGAGTGGGCAGAGGTCAAGAAGGAACTCCAAGGGGAGAGGAAGTGTCCGCACCTTAACCACTTCTTAGATAGATTCTGATTTTCTTTCTCTAGTTCAATTGGATGATGAGGAAAGAATTGGCTAGACAGGTTGGCATTACTGTTGCCTCGTCCGTGTAGCTGTGGCTGCTGAGGTTTCGTGTTGACTTTTGGGAATGTCCTTTCATGCCTAAGAGTTGACAAAGTATCTTCAGTTTACTAGGTTTTCATTTATGTAGGCCCGTTGCTCTCAACTTAGAATGAAAGATTAAGCTCTATAGTAAAAAGGTAACTTTTAAATTCGAAGAATTTAATCCTTTTCTCCTGTTGTTTGGATGGTTACATGGTATATGTTATTTAGCGTAACAAATAATGTATCGTGTCATTTTACGCTTGTTTTCAGCATCCAACTTGGCCTTACGGTGAGAAAGATTATAGGTTTAGGTTTCGTGTCTAACTTTTATGGTGTTCTCTCAACTGAGTTTAGCATGTTGAGTGCTTGTTTTTCTTCTCCTAGATTTTCCTACTCTTAACAGTTCATCTTATACAATTTGTATGAATTCCTACAAACTACATGAACCTTTGACAGTTGCTTGTACTTACCTGAGAAAAATTGCTGTTAAGATTATTATTTATGTCTCTGCGCATGTCTATAGCGCTACGCGTTTCCTGACGTGTGTTCGTGGGGATACTTATTCGCATGGCTGGTTCCTTTAGCATGAAGCAGGACCATGTTGGTCAACTATGCGTTGTAATATATAATTCGCCATCACGTCACATTACTTTCTGGTTCTGAACAACATGTAGAAGATAGTGTCCTCTTAATATATAATTTTTAAACATGTGGTCGAGTATGTTGTAGCCCAATTGCAGAGTCGGGCAGACCAAAAATATCTATGTTGTTGTAGGAAATGAGCGGATTGGAACCCAAAAACGGAGGTTAGACTTCACAAAATAGAATGATATTTGCATAATGTGTATGATATTTTACTCTCTGTCATTTTACGCTGGTTTTCAGCTCCAACTTTATCAATTATCATGTAAAGAAAAGGAAATTTCTACTGCAATGTTGGAGGCAACAGGAGTGGTGAGATGAACTAGCTAAAAAAAATGTTGGTTGAGTCAGTGCTAATACTCTGCTTTTCTTGCTTATTTTATCCCCTTCTTTTTGTTACCTCTAGAGAGACATTAAGGTGTCCTTGAAAAAGAAAAGTCGACATCTGAAATCAACAACGAGCAAGACATCCTCGAGATGATAAACGGCACGTATAGATAGATCAGGTAGTAAAAATCGTATAAGTACCAGCTTTTGATATATTTTTGTAGCTGTGTTTATGTGTTCTCTAGAGAAAGTTCTTCATAAACGTGTTTTAATATGCGTGATTTTTTTTTATAACAAAACTAATAAGTTTATTCATGAATTTTCATTGAGGTGTAGGGGATGTGATATATCTCACATATTCTTCTTATCCGAATAAATGTGCTGCAATTGTACACTGACTACGGCTACTTGAATTTAGGGCTAAAAGGCGACAGTTGTCTGTCTAGGTTTCATGCATTTGGCATGATTAGTTATTGAATGGTTTGGATTAGTGGTGGAACTTGTGAATTCAACCTGTATGTACGTTGAGGAGCCCTTTTTCTACATGAAATTTGAGGTTGTTTTGGCATTTATTATGGCATGTACTTTGGAGGACTATTAACTTGTTGCTATATTTTACAAAATTACTCTAGATAGATCGCTAACTCGTTTGTGGCATATAAGCGCCGCTGGCAATCAAACAGCTTCACCTCTTATTTCGTGGTTTGACTATGTCCAAAAACGCTGACTCGTTAGTTTTTGACATAGAAAGTAGGCTGGGCAATAGGATAGCTAGTTTTTTGGTTGAATAGGTCCACTACCTTTGGGAAAATAAGAATAACGTCTACTGGTGTGCTCTTCAACTTGAGACCATTTCTTCTTGCTTTTAATACGTTATTCTACCGATTCCTATAACTTTGACATGCTTTTGTATTTTGTTCAGTTAAGTCTTGACACAATTATTAGCACATAGGAGGTTCGTCAGGTATATATGCTTATTGTTTATGTTGTTTCCTATTTGTTTACATCTAAGTGATTTGTGTCTTCTTTTATATGTTGCAGGGACGAGGTAAAGGGAATGGAGACATCTGGAGGAGTTTTTGAAGCAAGAAGTTAGGTGTCCTCTTATCTTTACGCTGTTTCAGTTTTTTTGGTCATCATGTTGAGGATCTTTTTTTCTCCACCACAATTCATTGTCACGGATGGTTTTCTTAGTAAAAATAACAATCTCGTGTATTTTGTTTATACTATGCAACATCAACTGGGAAAGCTCTCTTGGTTTTGTGATTTTGTGATTATGGGAAATTGCAACAAACTCATTTGGAATGTTTCTACCGATTAGGTAATTCGAAATATGCTTCACCTTGGCTAATTTTTTTTTGTGTGTGTTTTCAGGGGGGGGGGGGGGGGGGGGGGAGGGCCCCCTTTTTTTTCCAACTATGCATCTACCAAAAAATTTCTGCATAGAAGTTAGGCGTCCTCTTATCTTTACGCTGTTTCAGTTTTTTTCGTTCATCATTGTCGAGGTGAGGTCTTAGTAAAATAAACAAATCTCGTGAGGTTGAATGATTGCCCTTTCATGGACAGTTGGTTGATTAGTAAGCTCTTTTATGTCAATATTATGTTAATTGTTTTAAAAGTTAAAACAATACCTGCAGTAAAGCTCTTTTCAATGACGTTATGTATGTTTGGCTTATGTTGTTTCTTTTTGTTTACATCCTAGGATTTGTGCTCCTTGTATTTGTTGCACAGTACGAAGTCTGGTGAATGGCAGACATCTTGAGGGGTCCTTCAAACGAGTAGAAGTAAGATTGTCAATAGTAATACCGAAAAGAGTTCTCATATCTTGAATTATCTGTTTAATCTCTTGGTTTGCATACTGTTACTATCACTGAAAAATCCCTTTAATGGCACGAATTTGAAAGGATATGAAGTAGCAAATTTAGACAACACTGTTCATATGGCCTAGTTTAGTCTTATATGAATTATGTATGTTTACTGTTAAAATGTCATTGTGCTTGTTTTCTTCTTCCCCTTACTGAATAATAGTTTTTTATTGTGTTTATTTTTTTTATTTCTCACTATTCACTTTCATGACCACCCATCCACTATCTAAAGGGCTTGCACGGTGTCATATATTATTGAATGTTAATGGGTGGCTTTGATCACGATCTCTTGTGCTATTTTTTGAGATGTCAATCCGGCTTAACGACTTAGTTGAGATGTGAAAATTAGAAATTACCAAGATTGATCACGTGGTGCTATTTCCCTTGACGCTCTATTCATGCAGAGGGAGGGCCCGAGGCCAAATGGAACTCCAAGGGAGAGAGAAGTTGTGTCCACACCTTAACATTGATAGATAGATTCTGGAAAATTCTTCAGTCCAATTGAAAAAGAGAGGAGGAAAGAATTGTTGCTTGGCATACTATTTGCCTTCGTCTGAGTCCAAAAAGGTAAGGGGGGAATGGGTTCGTGTCGACTTTTGGGAAATGTTCCTTTTCATGCCTAAGAGTGACAAAGTTATCCTAGTTTACTAGTTTCTTGGTAAAAAGGTAACTTTTAAATTCGAAGAATTTAATTTCCTTTCTCCTGTTGTTTTAATCTGCGTATTTTTAAATAAATAATCAATAATTTATTTTCATGATTTCATGTGGATGTAGGGGGATCGTTTTGATATTACTCAACATATTCTTCTTTATCCGATAAAAAATGTGTGCATTTGGTCACTGACTAGGCTACTTGAATTAGAGGCTAAAAGGGGCAGTTGTCTGTCTAGGTTTCATGCATTGGCAACTAGGCAGTATTTGAATTGGCTTTTGGATAGTGGTGGAACATGTGAATCAGCTGTATGTACGTCGAGGCAGCCCTTTTCTGCATGACATTTGAGGTTGTACTTTGGAGGACTATAACTTGTGTTATATTTTACAAACTTTAGTAGATCGCCGACTCGTGTGGGCATTATTAACGGACCGTTGCAGTCAAATACCTCTTATTTCTTATGTATCAAGTACTCAGAGCAATGACAAAGCTTGCCACAATTGATCATGTTTTCCAGCTGGAATATTAGAAAAGATTGCTAAAAAGTTAGATATCTAATGACTTTGTTTAATCATGTTGTCAGCTGGGAAAAGAATTCGTGGATTCTTCTAGTGTATCCAAAAGTAAAGACATAAATTTGGAACTGGACCGTAAAGTTTCTTCCCTAGAGGAGGTATAGTTTATTTCTCAGAAAATTGATGAAATGTTGAAAGCAAATCAGGAAGTCGAAAAGATCAAGAAGCTGCTGCGTAAAAAGAGTCCATGGCATAAGTGTTTCTGCCTTCCATTTATATTTGTATGTAGTTCAAATGTCTAAATGAGCTTGTGTTGTCTAACTTTTTCGATTGATCATCTCATTTGTCTTAAGTAGTATTAAAAATAAGCAAGTACAGGTGAGGTTGCATTGAAACATATTGACTCTGTCCATGAGGAATCCATGACTTAGGTAATATTTCATTGTTTGGGGCTAGAAAGTGTTTTTTTTTTTTTTTTTTTTTTTTTTGTGAACCTTTTGTTTGCAAGATAAATTTGTTTTATGTACTTCATTAAGACACACGTGTACGTGTGTGTGTGTGTGTGTCTATATATATTCCAATTCTCCAGGCTGGAAAATTGAAAGCAACATTAGTGGCTAACGTTAGTTTCTTAAAATGCAAAGTATCTGAATTGGAAAATAACTATTGCCCAGAGACCTTGCGACTTGAGGAAAGCTTCTTCTATTATTGCATGTAATGAAAAGGAAATTTCTACTTCAAAGTCTGTCTCTGAACTAACTGAAAATATGTTGGTTGATTAGTGCTAAATGTACTGCTGCTTTTCTTTTGTCTTTATTTTTTATCCTCTTCTTTTGTGTTGCGTCTAGGAGGCAACATTGAAAGCAATGGAAAAGCAAGTACTCTTCACTGAAGGATAAATGTCCGTTTCAAGCATAATCGCTGGCAAAATGCTCACAACAACTATCTGAGACAGGTGCTTAACTCATCATTTGCAGAAGTGGCTAATGTTATCTTTTAGGTCGGTACTGCTAACATCCATGCACACGTGTTGTTATATGATAGAATGTATGATTATATATGGTTGAATACTATGATGCTTTGTTGCACATTATACACTTATATTCTTTGGATATTGTCGCCAATTTGGCATCCTTAGTTTATGAGACTATCCTCCTATAACTTTATAACTCCTGACTTGGTCTTTGATTCTCAATTCAATTTGGGAAAGGGGATTTTGCATCTCTTTCGTAGTAATAATAGTAGGTGTTTTCTTGTGGAGTATAACATGGTAGGTATCCTTATTTCTGCCAAATAAATAAGAGGGCTCATTTTTAACCTGTAACTGCACCCTAATTGAAAATCGTACAGTGTTTATGGTCCACCATTACTTAAAAATATGGTGGGATGATTCCCACACTGTTTTGTGAATTTATTTTAGCTGTATATTCCAGATCCCTGGGTGCTAATATGTCGTTCAAATAATGAAGTAATCACTAATGCCGCCCTCCTAATTACAGGAAGAACAGGGTTGGACATGGGCGAAGCCTCCACCAACGAGTTGGAAACGGGTGCATACTGCAGATTCAGAGGAACGTAAGAAGGGCCAGGAAGGCAATACAAAGTGCACGGAAACCGTCACTGTCAGGGGAACTTCCTTGAAAGGTAAAAATTAGTTTTAGAATTTCAATCTTATTAAAACATTAACAAAACGATGCTACTGCTCTCAAAACTTGTCCAAAATTTATTTATGAACTGACCATGTCCTCCTCGAAAGTGGAGTACATAAAATTTGGCAGCAATGTTTCTGATCTTAGAACAAGTTATTTTCTTAATCATGCTTTGTTTCTGCAGTAATTATCAGCTGTCTGATATGCAGAAAGTGTAATGACTTCTCCACTCACCACGCGCCTGTTGGCCAGAACTGTCTGCAGCCCTGGCTTACTGGGGTCTTTTTGCTGATCGTCAGTTTGTAAGGGAGAGGACCCTGTGAGGGTGGTCGCTCGCTAAAGAGCACAAAAGATAGTTAAGATGTCCATCCTGTCCCATGGATATTTCTGATTTCTTGCAAAATCCTCAGGTAAGCTATTATAAAAGATGCTAATCGTTCCAACAGTCTATAGCAAAGTTTGTCCTATATTCCAAATATGATGCATGGACTGACCTAGATACTGCTTGAATATGAATTACGTAAGCGTGAAGGAAAATGCTAGAGCTACTATAAGTGAACATGGCGATCGATGAACAACTTGTGAACGAGCTCGATAAAAGCTCGTTCACATTCTTCAATTGCCAAATAAGAAAGTCTCAACAAAAATTTAAAAGCTCAATAATTAAATGAACAGGCTTAAACGCTTACGCATTCGACTCGATAATGTTGATGAACAGCTCAATAAGAGCTTTTTTTAATGCTCAATAAGGCTTGATTAAAAGCTCGATAGGAAGACATTAACTTAGTTAACTTATGTATTAAAATATGCTTATCAAAGTGTTAAATATATTACATATTTGATTTTAGATCAATATAAAAATGTTCATGATATACTTTGGTACCTCATAGCATACCTATCTCCATGCTTATACAGTAGCTTGTTCAAGACAAGCTCGCATCAAACGAGCCAAGCTTAGAAGATTTAATTAGAGCTCAAGCTCAAACTCGAGATTATTTAAGTTAAGAAGCCTGCTTAAAATCATGCGCTAGCATGCTTTGACTTGGTTGGTTTCACACCATACCCAAGGAATGACAGAGTTTAATCCTTAGTTGCTGCGTAAAAAATTGTTATGGGGAAAATTTTGGTAGGTATTACTTACTCAGCTTGAAATGGAAGCTGAAGCGTAACATAGCATTTCGCATTTGTTATGCTTAATGTGCTTTTATTTACACCTATGCAGTGAACCGGGAGCTAGTGACTCATAGGCGTTGCAGGCAAGGTCGAGGAAGAGAGGCAGAAAAAGGAGGCGATGATGTAGGCAACGAAGAGTCCGCAGAGTCTTGTGAAGAACAGAATTTAATTGAGTTTATAGAAAATGAGGTGGTCAAAGAGTCCGAGATTGAAGGCAATAAGGATCAAGATGTTGATATTTCTCCAGCAGATGCAATCATGGACAAAAAAAGAGAAAGCCGGTGATAAGGCAGCCGCGAAAAGAAATAACACTACTGGAGATGTGGGAAGGCCTCTGAAGAAGGCAAAGAAATGTGAGGAAGACGTACTTTCTGAAGAGGAAGAAGAAACTCAGAAGGAAGGCAAGGAGAGCACTGCTCCTGGGGAGAAAAATATTCAGAAGAGACCTTTTGTGGGAGAGCCTCGTAAGAAAGTCCGAAGAATACCGAGGAAATAAGGAAAAGAAATCTGATGCAGTTTATGCGCATGCGGATGGACCTTGGTCAAATTTGTCTCAAACTTGATCTCTAATCCTATTTGCAATTAACCACGCTGCATTCAAAAAATGAGTTGGGTCTGTTTAATTTTTGAAAAAAAATGGTGTGGATGATTCACACCACTTAGAGGTCAACTAGTGATAAAGTTTAGAGGTATTCGGCATATCACTTTTGGTTTTCTCGTCTCCAATTTCCATTGTGATCTTACACCATGAGTCAAGTGCCGAGCCTACGGAGAAATCTTTGAATGTGGGGATGCCTACAGCTATCGTGTTTCTCGATGGTGTTCCATGTAAATTTCTCTGTTATATTTGTATCATTAGATCGTTTAGAAGCAGTTCTTAAAGTTTGTAAGACATTGACAGTTCTGTTGTGATTTGTTTTAGATCATCTTCCTGAAGACTTGAGTTAGTACCATGCAGTCAGAGATTTTGCTGTTAACGTGTAAATTCTTCTCATCGAGGCATCCTCCACACATGCTTCTGGTGACAATATTTTGCTGTTCTTCTGAGAGTGGGTATGTTATGGTGCCATTCACTCGGAAACTTCTCAAATACTTGGGTGAAAAATGTTAGTCCCTCCATGGATTAATAAAAAAATTTTTACTACTCACATGATTAAAAAGTTATGTTTTGATATTTTAGAATTTTATGGGTTTAAAATACTATTTTTAAAAAAAAAAAATTGAATTTTTAAGTATTTTTTTTTAAAATATTTTTTGAAAATAAAATTTATAATGAAAATTTAGATCTTATTAAAAATCCAAAAATTTTTAATTTAGATTTTTGGAAAATTTTTTGGTGAATCCTTGTGATGAGTAGCATCACTCTACTTGGGTTTGAGGGAGCAGAGGGCGTGGCTATCCTGGAGATACAACACACGACGATCTTCACCGGAAACTACATTATTATTTAGTTCACTTGGACCGGCATTATCGTCTGCAACCTGCGATGGATTGTCTAACATTTCAAATTCAAATAAATATACACATGTCTATGGAAAATCCGTTG
>MJHO01000666.1:28921-41421 GCA_002076135.1 Xerophyta viscosa | reverse complement strand
ATATACGTATGAAAATTTATACTCTGCAAGATTCACACGAATTCATCTTCTCATCTCTAGACACCACAAAAAAAATAAGAAATAAAAATTTTGACACAGCTTTCCAAAATAAGCCATATTATCTCCAAACTCCACTTTTCGTGTCGCGTCCCGCTCGCCGCCCCGGGCCCCGGCCCCAAGCCCCGGCCCTACCACGGAGCCGGGTCCTTTTCCCTTCCGGAAAAGGGGAATTCCCTTGGTTGGTGCTTAGCTAAGGCCTCCTCTAGTATATCAACACCACTTCCTATCTAGGCTAAGTGGTATGGGATAAATTTCGAATAATCCCACGCACGGCCCAATTGTGGCCCAACTCGTGCCCAAACCATATCTTTCGGTCGACCGATCAATTTTTCGGTCGACCGAAACTTGCGCAGACCGCGCGGTTTCGTGCATTCGCGCCAGCGATCGCACCGAAACCCGGGGCATTACATTTCGAAATGAGCCAATAACCCAAAACCGTCAATTTTCAGACTTTTCCAGCTGGAGTAATTTGTTATTCTCGGATTCTTTCATCTGCATACTTTTATTTAGAGGTCCAGATTGAGGACTTCTCCTCAAAATGAACAGAAGCATGCTACAACTTGCATTTCATGAAAAATAGAAAACTCTTACAATGATAAGCTACGGCTGAACTCAATTACCATGCGAACTTAATGAAATATGGAAAGCAAGGAATATGAAGACAAAGAAAGATTTTTGTAGTCGACAAAAGATGAGAAAATGGTCAACAATGGAGCAAGCTGCAAACATGGGCATATTTCTCCATTGAAGAATTCGAGCCAAACGTCCATGTACTTAAAATGGGGCAAAATTTTCGTACGAAAATTTTGTAACGATCAAGGAAAGCAAAGCACAAACGAATGATTCCACCAGCTACACTGGGGCAAAAGTTTTCTTTCGAAAAATTTTAACCTAGAACAAATACACATCAACAGCTGACAAGGTTACAACTGGGGCAATTTTGCTTACGAAGTTTACAAAAAAGTTGATTTCCAACACCAGAATGCATATCGACAAATGAGGAACTGGAGCATTTTTTTTGAAAGACATCAATCAGCAAAGAAAAAAAAGGAAGGAAAGGGATGCCGGGGCAATGACTTTTTGAATAGTCGAATTGACCGAACATCTAAACACATCATACTTTTAGCAAAACAAATCTTCACAAAACTTTTTTTTTTGGCAACTCTTTTCAACATGAAATCTTTCAGCCACTGCATAAATTTTCAAACAAAGTTTTTCAAAAAAATATTTTTAATTATCAGCGACAAATAATTTTTTTTCATTCTAGAACATCAGAAACTTGACATTTTGAACCGACTGTGTCCATGATTATAATTTTTAACATTTTAAATTTTGAACCGACCGTGTTCCAACGCGAGACGACCGATCTCATTTTAACCTTTTCCCTTAAACCGACTGAGTTTTCACGAGACGATTGATTTCAATTTTAAATTTCACTTAGAAAATTTTATTTTGAACCGACTGTGTTTCATTCGCAAGACGACCGATCTCATTTTAAGAATTTGCTTTTGAAACAATTGGATTCCATCAAGAGTCGACTGTTCTTATTTTCAAATTCTACCTTGAACCGACTGAGTTCCATCGAAAGCCGACTGTGCTCATTTCAAATTCCACCTTGAACCGACTAAGTTCCATCGCAAGCCGATTGTGATCATATTCAAATTCTATCATGAAACGACTGCAAGCCGACTGTGCTCATTTTCAAATTCTACCTTGAACCGACTGAGTTCCATCAGAAGCCGACTGTGCTCATTTTTTAAAATTTTTCTCTTGAACAGACTGAGTTCCATTGCAAGCCGACTGTGCTCATATTCAAATTCTACCATGAAACGACTGCGTTCTATCAAAAAGCCGTGACTGTGGCATATTTCATTCATATCTGAATCGACTGAGGGTTCCATTTAGAAGCCGACTATCTCATTTTTTTTAAATTTTTCTCTTGAACCGACTGAGTTCCATCGCAAGCCGACTGTGCTCATATTCAAATTCTACCATGAACCGACTGAGTTCCATTAAAAGACGACAGTGCTCATTTTCAAATTCTATCTGGAACCGACTGAGTTCCATCAGAAGCCGACTGTGCTCATTTTTTAAAATTATCTTTTGAACCGACTGAGTTCCATCGAAAGCCGACTGTGCTCCTTTTCAAATTTTATCCTGAACCGACTGAGTTCCATTAAAAGACGACTGATCTCATTTCTCACTTTACTTCGAGCCGATTGTGCTCCATCACGAGACCACTGATCTCATTCTCAGTTTACTGCGAGCCGACTGTGCTCCATCATGAGACGACTATTCTTATTTCTGACTTTTTCATGAGCCGACCGTGCTCTTTCATGAGACGACTGTTCTTATTTCTGACTTTCTCATGAGCCGACTGTACTCTATCATGAGACGACTGTTCTCATTTCTGACTTTCTCACTTTACATTGAGCCGACTGTGCTCCATTCCAATTCGAGACGATTGATCTTGTTTCACCTTGAGCCGACTGTGCTCCCTTTTAAAACCTTTGATATCATGATCACAATCTCACTTTTTACCTTTGAGTCGACTGTGAGGTTCGTGGTTGGATTTGTTTTGTTTTATGAATTATGTTGGAGTTTGTGATTTGTGTTTATCCGTGCATGCGTGTTCGGGCGTGCCGCGGGTGTGTCATGTGGTTGGTGACCCCGTAGGCACGAGGGAGTGCTTGGTTGTGTGCGTGTCGGGGTTGGGTGTTTGTTTTGACCGGATTTGTGCTTTGTAGAGCACTTTTGGTTGACCGATTTCCTGTTCCGGTCGACCGAAAGTTGCGTACAGCCCGTGGATAAGTTCGGGTCTTGAGTTTATTGTTACCCCTTCACCATTTCTCACCATCTCCCGACCTGGAGCTCCCTTGGACGACCTAGGTGAGTCCCTATCACCATCTCCCTTGGTTTCTTGGCATTGATCATCCTATCTCTCCCTCGCTCACTCTCTTGGCTCTTCTTGACCTAGCTTTTCTCCCGGGTGTTTACGAGTTGTGGTGAGGTTGCGTTCTTGCGAGTTTTTCTGCCGAGCCCTCGAGGTGAGTTGGTTTGCACCTCTTGCTTTGTATGTGATTGTGGTGTTGGTGGTATGCTAATGTGATGATTTATGTGATACAAGCATGATTATATGATATTTACAAATTGTGGTGGAAACCCTAGATTTTGTGATATGTGGTTTATGAGCATGTTGTGAGCAGCATGATGGTTAAATGTGTGATTACAACTTGCTGTGGATTCGGTAACTTATGATCATGTTATTGGTAATTATGTGGTTTAGACATCGGTTGGGAGCACCTTCTTATATTGCGAAAATGTTGGATATTGTGCATACGTTGGATATGTGTTTGGTTTGAAAATTTGGAATGCGTGGAAACCGTTGTATGTCTATCACTAGTACTTAATGCGATTGTGTGGCCCAATGTGAGTATTGTTATGAATTAGAGATATTGACAACGTGAGCGCTAATGAGACTTATTAAAGTAAAAAATTTGTGGTGGGACTCTTTCGTTGTACTGCATCGCCCAGGTTCGCTCTCCCGTGTTAGTCGTGTGGATATCGCCGGGAATCAAAAATGGGACGATGTTGGGCACCGTGAGTCCCAGATTTAGTTTTGTCTCGAGAAGAAGACCGGTGGGCGTAGTTAAGGCCAGCCCGAGGCCAGGGTGGTGGCTACGAGACCAGGCGAGGCTTGAATCGAAAATTTCGGAAAGGCCGGTATATCAAGTAACTCCCTTAAGGCCAAAAGGGATCGCCCCCGCTGTAGGGTACCTGGGGGACGCATGTGCAAACCGTGGTTGACCCAGATCCTTGGTGCTGCGGTACCAAAAGGGTGTGTTGCATTGCAAATGAGAAAGGACTAACGGATGATTAGTCAAGCAAACACTAAAATAAGAAAGTAAAGAATAATTGGTTTAGTATGGGATTGCGATATTTACATGATGATGTTATCGGCTATGGCAATTCTTTACTTAGTATTTGTTTGGCTTGTGTTGTGGTTTGGATGTGTTTTGGTGAGAGGTGCCGCGATCGTTATTCGCGCCGCTCACTGAGTCATTATGACTCACCCCGTTGCTTCCTTTTTTTTCCAGATCCTTTAGATCGTGGGAAGGCACCGGCAAGAGGGTGCTAAATTCCCAAAGCTAGCTCGGAAAGACTTTGGGGATTGGACGCGCTTTTGGTCGGAAATCGATACCTGCATGTGTATTTTGGTCATTTGTAAGCGAATATATGTTGTTTGAATGATTTAGAAAAATGTAAGAAGAAAATAGGGTGTTGAGTATTTTGGTTGCTGCAAATCTGTTTATGCAGAACTTGCAAGTATCGGTCGACCGAAATATTGGATCGGTCAACCGAAACCTGTAGCTGTTCTGTTTCTCGTTTCTGGTCGATTTTCGGTCGACCGATAAATCACTCCGGTCGACCGAAAGTAGCTCTGGAATTCATCTTCAAATTTTTCGTATTTGGCTTCCGAATTTGATTTCGATGCTTTGAGGGGTTCTTATAATTACTAACTAGAGGTTTGACAATCCAAAACTTTTGGAAAAATACAGTCGAGCCGGTATTCGAAACATAGTTTTAAGTGTATTTACGTAAAGTTTTTAAAGAGGTTTGGGCCTTAGATTGCTTAGGATCCTCTTGTGTCATCTGAGGAGATTGATACATTAGTATCCTATGCAAACTGAGCTCGGTTTGAGACCGAACCGCCTCCCCCGCGGGTTCTCGTCTCGGACTGAATGTCCAGGTTGCGGCTCTTCCTTATTTGATTTTGGAGATTTGAAATAAACTCCTTGGTTGTTTAAGCTTCCGCAAAACTATTTATTTAGAATTTTATTCCTTTGTGAAAAATTATTTCTCTCCGTCGCGGCCCTCGGCTCGCGGGTCGTGACACGACTGTGCTCTTAGGACAATTCCATCATTGGGTCCACTTATCCCAAGACCATCAAAACTACACAGAGAACGTCTCATACCAAAATAAAAAAAAAAACAACAAAAAAATAAAAAATAAAAAGTTCTCTCTCCCTCCGGACAAAATGTGGTATCTTTTTATCTTTGTCCAATCCTTCTCTGAAGAATTAAACAAAGAGGGGCAACTGTCGACACCCCATTTTGTCCAGACTGTTGATCGCAACCGGTTCAGAAGACACGAATTAGGCCCGCGTCACATAATCAAAATTAAGCATGCATGGTTGGCCCATTTTCGACCCGATAATCTCAAAATGTTCATTTAAAATCAAATTAAAGTAATCCACACATTTTAAATTTAATTTTGATCATTTTGAGATTATTTGGACGGAAAATTTCACTGAAAACTTTAAAAGGGCCGCATACGAGCAACACACAATCCCGAAATTCAATTTGTGTACATGTAGGGGCTATAATTGCCATTATCATTTGTGATGGACTTAAAAATGTAAATTGTATGTGATATTTCTGCAAATTTCAAAACATGTAGATGTGTAATGAAATTCATGCAAATTGAAGTTTAAGATCCACTTTTTGTGGATCTCAAAATTTCAAAAACTTTCTATAAATAGGGGGTGGATCTAGCATTAGAAAGGGAGGAAGGAGGAGAGGGACCGGTGAAAGAGTCTTGGGATGATTTTGGGAGAGAAAGAGAGAGAGAGATCAGTAGAGAGAGAGTGAGAGAGAGAAACGGAGAGGAGAGAGAGAGAGAGAGAGAGAGGCAATAGAGAAAGAGAGAGAGAGTCCGGTAAGAGAGAGAGAGAAGATCACCGGCGAATTCACGTCCGCCCACATCTCTGCCGGCTCAAGCGTCCACAACGACATCTCCAGACTCCTGTGACGACAACGCCGGCGCCGGTCGGAATCGCTGTCGCCGCGCCAAGATCCGGCCGACGCATCCTAAAACCTCTAAAATCCCAACAGCTCAATTCACGTCCAAACATCAAGGTAAGTATCTCAAAGTCTTCTCCTCATGTCTTAGAGCACGGGACACCGCCTCGGCTTCGCCGCCGGCGAGTCACGGCGTCGGAAATAAAAATCAAAATAATTCACCCGAAATTACACTCACGAATATCTCTCTGCACACACGTAAAAATCAAATTTAGACATCACCACTAAATTCAGGACACTTGATAACTTTAAGAACGACCCTCGCGATGGCGAATGATCACCGCCGCCGAAATCGGCCGAAAATTTGCACTCTCGAAAACTCATTAAACGAAGCTTCTAATCCAAATTTTAACGTCTCTAATGAGTCGGGGACGTCCGAAAATCCCTGGGGTGAGCTCCGGGAGGTCTTTGGCAGCGACAGGCGGCGGCCGGACGACACCGTCGCCGGCGTCGTTAAAAATAAAAAGAACAAAAAAAAAACAATTTCGCGGGTTAAAGACAACCAAACGTGTCGGATTTACGCCTGAAACTCGCTATCCATAACCCAAACCCGCAGCTTAAACGTGCGTCGCGCGTTAATAAAAACAGTGACCGGCTGAGTCGGTCACGAGCCCAATTGGGCGCGCGCGGGGCTTAGCCATCGTCTTCTCAGTCAGTCTAGTGCTCGGTCGTTTTGGTTTTGGCCGGACCAACTTGGTCCGGTCTAGCCCGTTTAAGGCCCAAATTCATTTAAATTCGTTTTAAATCAATTTTAAATCAATTTTGATGGATTATAGGTGTATACTTGTAATCCAAATGCATATTTGGAGGTGTACACTTCCAATTATGTATTCTTTTAAGCTTAACGCAACGTTTTAAACCCAAATCTCACAAAAAAAAATTAAATTATTTTTTTAATAAAATGAGTTATAGGTGTACACTTTTAACTCAATTTATTATTAGGAAATAGAGGTGTATACTTCTATTTTCTAATCATTTCATGAAAAATTGACATTTTTGGGCGATGAAGAGGAAACAGAAACGCGCTGAACCCAACACTAATAAAATAATATTTTTACCACATTAACATGCACTCCTCCGATGCTGAGCACACACAACACACGAATTGTATATTTATTTATTCATTTATTAAATAATGTCTATAAATATATCGTTATTTGAGATTAGTCTCACTCGGTCATATAAATAAAAGATTTGAACAGCGGTGTATACCGCTGTTTTTATTTTTCTTATTTTATATGTACGAGGAATTCGCCTACGAATAGTAGCAATAAAGAAGTGGTGTATACTACTTTTCACATCTATTATACGTATTGGAGGAAGACAAATCCAATTTAAATAATAGAAAGTACGAACATAAGATCGGTGTATGCTGGTCCAATATCGTAAATTCTATTATTTAAATGTATTTATCAAATACTAAAATGAGAAATAGGTGCAACCTTATTCTCTTTTTACGTATTTGGTAAATAAAAATGATATATCTATACATAACAAAACTCGTGCAAAAATAAATTCAAAATTATGTTTAATCACTTATAGAGTACTCTCTTTTGAGGGGCGCTGTTGGGGTGTTCCGTCTTTTCCACACGTAAACGACGAACGAGCCCTAGAATCTCAATGTGCCTTATCCCGATTTTTTGGATTTCCATTAAATATCTAGGTGGCAACTCCAACCCTTTCCCTCTCCGGAGGAAGGTCGTCAACAATAATCGACCCCTTGCTTCTGTTTGAAGCCTTTAGCCACCAGTCTGGCTTTATAGGTATCTACATTGCCGTCTGCTCCGATCTTCTTCTTGAAGACCCATTTGCATCCAATGGTACTCATTCCCTCAGGTGCATCCACTAAGTCCCAAACCTCATTTGTACTCATAAATCTATTTCGAAAATCATGGCTTTTAGCCACTTCCAGCTGTCGCTACTCTGCATAGCTCTATGTAAGAGTTTGGCTCGTCATTAACTATGACTTGCACTCCTTGATTTTCATCAGCTATGTAAACCAATCTCTCAGGTTGCTTTCGCTTCCTTGGAAGATCTCCTAACAGTTTGTGACACATCTGGTTGCACTACTATTTCGGGTATAGAAACATGATCAATGTCATTTTCCAGCCCTTGAGTTTCCTCAAGTACTATCTCATTTCCACAACAACCATCTAGCAGGAATTCATTCTCAAGGAATATTGCATTCTGGCAACAAACACTTTTTGTTCTTGTGGATGCCAGAAATAGTATCCAAGACCCTCTCTTGGATAGCCAATGAAATAACATCTTTCCGATCTTGTTTCCAGCTTATCACGATACTGTTTCTTAACATAAGTAGGTCAACCCCAGATCTTAACAAATTTAAGATCTGGTTTCTTCCCTCTCCATATCTCATATAGAGTTGTATCCACGGATTTGCTGGAAACCGATTTAGTACGTGCGCCGTATTTTCTAGAGCATAGCCCCAGAAGGTAACTGGAAGTGTAGTGTGACTCATCATAGAATGAACTATGTCTAACAAAGTTCTGTTTCTCCCCTTAGACACTCCATTTAACTGGGGTGTATAAGGGAGAGTCCACTGTGAGAGAATCCCATTCTCTTTGAGATATTCAGTAAACTCAGTACTCAAGTATTCTCCTCCACGATCTGATCGTAGTGGTTTAATACTTTTTCCAGTTTGTTTCTCAACTTCATTCTTATATTCCTTGAATTTCTCAAAATATTTGGATTTGTATTTCATTAAATACACATATCCAAATCTAGAGAGATCATCTGTGAATGTAATTAAATAAGAGTAGCCACCTTTAGCATTCTTTGTCATGGGTCTACATATATCAGTATGCACCAGCTCAAGAAACTCCTTTGCTCTCTCTCCATATCCAATAAATGGAGATTTGGTTATCTTTCCTTTAAGAAAAGGCTCACAAGTAGGGTATGGTTCATAAACATCTGGTTCTATTAACCTCTCTTGTAGAGCTTGTTTAGTCTTATCTCACTGATATGACCAAGTCTACAATGCCAAAGATAAGTCTCGTTTACATTATCTCTATTCCTCTTTATAGGTTGTTTCGACATTGTACACTTCATGAAGTGTATCAATGAAATAGAGATCATCGCATAATGTAACAGAACTATAAAACTCGTTTTTGAATGAAAATGAACAACTATTGTTCTCAAATAAAAATTTAAAACCACTCTTATAAAGAGTTGAAACAGAAATAAAATTTCTACTAAGTGCAGGTACAAAATAGCAATCCCTAAGCTCTAGTACTCTTCCGGTAGGCAATCGGATCTCGTACGTCCCTACAGCCAGCGCAGCAACTCTTCTTTTGTTGCCAACTCTAAGGTCAACTTTTCCTTTCGCCAACCTTCTAGGATTCTTTAGTCCCTGCATTGATATACAAATGTGTGAGACATACCCGGTATTTAATATCCAATTTAAAATTTTTACTAGAGATATTGATTTTAATAATGAACGTAACTGAGAGTCCGACTTCCTTAGCCTTTTTCACATTCTCAAGGTGAACTTTACAGTTCCTCTTCCAGTGTTTCAGCTTTGCCACATTCAAAGCACTTGTTCTCTGTCTTAGAATCGGCTTTCGCATTCTTCTTAGCCTTTCCCTAAACCTTCATATTCTTCTTGGCAATGATGGTCTTCTTGTTCTTCTTGGAACCATTGGACTTTCAATTGGTCTTAGAAGTACTAACCACCATCACAGTCTTGCCCTTGTCCTTCGCGACAGAGCTCTCAGCAATCCTCATCATCATAATAATGCCTCTGCAGCAGAACGATCGCATGCATCGGCCGCACCGGCTGCGGAACTCCCCTTGACATATGATGTCATTCGCGCGATAATGCAGGAGGAGCTCCAGCACTTTTCCAGAATCAGGAAGTCCCGCGGATCTCGGTTCGGCCGCGCGTGACCAAGCCCCCCGAAGAACGACCCCCGGCGGCACGAGAAAATGCTCCTAGTTAATGGGAGTCAGCTTTCAGCAGGCTGGGCCCACAATGCGTTCAAGAACGCCGGGGAAGTCTTGACGCCAGACGGGCCAAAGGGAAGGAACCCTTACAGGCACGGCCTCCTCCGGTGCAGGGAGCGACACGCAAATGCCTCCAGCGACACCCCTCGGCCGAAGCGTCCACGGGCAAAACTTCCAAGCACGACGAAGAAGAAGTCAGTTATAAGGTGCAATCCCGCGTCGGCATTAGAAAGACTCCGCCCAAGAAGGAGAAGTCGGCGCACCTCCCACTGGTAGGCTTCGGAAGAGATCCGAACTCACCTTTCTCCAACAAAATCCAGTACGCGTCGCTGCCACGAAACTACAAGCCCCACGAAGATCTCCAAATACGACGGAAAGTCCTCTCCGCAGGCTCACGTCTCGTGCTTCATGATGGCGATGAAGTTCATGGTCTGCTCCGAAGCAGCCTACTACCAGACATTCCCCCTGTCGTTAGAAGGGCCAGCACAAACTTGGTTTACTGGGCTGTGCCGGGGGCCGGTCGGCGGGTGGACCAACCTCGTAGAGGCCTTCCAGACTCGCTTCTTCGCGAGCTCCGAATCTCCGAAGGAGGCCGACAGTCTCCTCAACATTGTGCAGAAGGAAGGAGAAAGTGTCAAGGCGTTCTTCAAGAGATTTTGTGAAGAACAACAAATCATAAGGGACGTCGAACGTAACTTCACCCTCATGGCGCTCAAACGAGGAGTTCGGCTCCGTCAACTGCCCTATGACTTCCATACAAACCCACCTGATACCCTCACAAAAGCTTACGAGAAAGTATAGCTCGCCATAGAAGCAGAAGAGCGAGAAACCGAGTTCACTAGAGATCAGAAGCGACCGAAGCAAGAGGCCCAGGATTGTTCCTGGGCAACCAAAACCAAGCCTGTGGAAACAGCCAAGACCGGCTACGAACCGAAGTACCGAAACTATACACAACTCATTGCGCCAGTAAGGGAGATCCTGGCGACGGTTGAACAAAGGCAACGGCTGCCGTCCCCTCGACCAATGTCGACGCCCGCCAACCGGCGAGATCGCACAAAGTACTGCGACTATCACGGAATACGGGCACACCACCAACACCTGCATGCAACTTAAAGACATCCTCGAGAGGATGGCTCGGAACGGTGAGCTCCACGAGTTCGTGTCGCGGCCTCACAACAGAGATGGGCCGCTAAGACCCGAGGTCTGCCGGGAGAGCGAGCCTCGGCATGAAGAACCCCGAGCCGAACCTATATTATACATTGCTGGCGGGCCGGGCTCGGGTAACTCGTCTCGGAAAAGAAGCAAAGCGGAACCCTCCACTGCCGAAGTCCTACAATTGAGTCAACAAGTCCAGCCGAGAGAAGGAGCGGACCTCGCCATCACCTTCACCGACGTCGAACTCGTACCTATCGAGGTGCCGCATGACGACGCGCTGATGGTCTCTATGATCATGGCCAACCGCGAGGTGAGGAGAATAATGATCGACTCCGGGGAATCATCAAATGTCGTCTTCTACGATGCGTTGGCGAGGATGGGACACTCTGAGGGTGACCTCACCCCAAACAATACCAACATTTACGATCTCGGTGGGCCTGACCTCCATCCTATGGGCACTATATCTCTGCCCGTGACCATCAGAACCGAACCGAGGCTGAAGACAAAGGTGTTAACATTCACTGTGCTCAACAATCCATCGGCCTACAACATAATCCTTGCAAGACCTGGCATCAAAGCACTCCAGCTGGTGGTCTCCCTACCACACCAACGGACGAAATTCCGCACTGCTAACGGGATTGGTGAGATACGAGGCGATCCGGTCGAGGCCCGGCGGTGCTACAAGAACAGTCTTCGACGGAAAGAAGCGCTCCTGGTCGAAACACTTTATGCTAGGAAAGACGACTCCAAGGTCAGCGGCCCGGCGGAACTAACCCGGAAGGTGCCTCTCTTCCCGAACTCCCTGAAGACCGACAAGTACCTCCAAGTGGGGGAGAAGTTGGCCAAGCCCGTGTTCGACGATTTCGTAAGGTGCTTAAGAGATAATGCCGACCTCTTTGACGTGTCTCCTTCAGATATGCCGGGACTAGATCCCGAGGTGATAACGCACGAACTACACATCTACTCCCGCTGCAAATCGGTGAGGCAGAAGAAGAGAAGCTTCGCGCCCGAGCGCAGCTGAGCTATCAAGGCCGAGCTCGAGAAGCTGCTAACAGCCGGTTTCGTGCACGAGGTCCAGTACCCCGAATGGCTAGCCAATGTCACCTTTGTAAAGAAGAGCTCGGGCAAATGGCGAATGTGCATCGACTTCACCGACCTCAACAAAGCCTGCCCTAAGGACAACTACTCCTTGCCTCGCATCGACCACCTTGTCGACGCGACTGCAGGCCACGAGCTCCTCAGCTTCATGGACGCCTTCTCGGGATACAACCAAGTAAAGATGCACCCCAATGACGAGGAAAAGACGAGTTTTATCACCGACCACGGTATGTATTGTTATACCGTTATGCCATGTGGGTTAAAAAATATAGGGGCAACTTTTCAAAGAGGCGTCGACATCATCTTCAAGCCCCTCCTCAACGATACAGTAGATGTTGGGTTATTGGGGTCAATACGACATC
>MJHO01000666.1:9858-24858 GCA_002076135.1 Xerophyta viscosa | reverse complement strand
AATGATATTTTAGAAAACAAAAACAAAAATTTTGTATTACCTGTATAAACGCATGAAAAAAGATAATTAAATAAGAATAATTATCTGAACTTTATCGATTTATGTTAAACAAAATAAACATTTATTGGATCTTATTTCAACAAAATCAATTATTGCTATATTGTGGACAATGAACACTAAATTAACACTTCGTATTTGACTAGAGCCTTCTACTACTAAATCAAGAAGTATTATTGCTAATTTGTTGCATCCACGACTAAATACCTAGTTAGTTGTTAAAATGATGGATTTCATGACTAACCCAATTTTAGTCTCTAATTATTAGGTGATTAGTGACTAAGCATTTGCTTAGCTGCGAAGTTTTCGAAATGTGACTTTATTGAGATCAGTAAAGTCGATAGACATTCTCCATTTCCCGTTAGACTTTTTAACTAATACAACGTTTGCAAGCCATTCGGGGTATCGAACTTCTCTGAAGCCTGCGTTTAGAAGTTTCTCTACTTCGTCTTTGATAGCCTTGGCTCTTTCGAGGGCGAAAGACCGTTTTTTCTGCTTGACCGGCTTAGCCTCGGGGCCCCTGACGCTTGAGTTTGTGCGTAATTAATGCTTGGGGTCGATTCCTGGCATTATCGGACGGAGTCCAGCAATACGTCCTGTTGCTTTGGAGTTATTCTTTCAGCATTCTCATATTCTACGGGGTTAAGGGTGGACCGAGGAAGAAACTTTCCCTGTCTTCGCCGTCTCGTCGGCGGGATGGTGATTGTTGGCTCCGCGGGTAGGCGCATTAGTTCTTCGTGTCTCGTTTTGATCCCTGAGGAAAAGGGGCTTCGACGGGTAACGTTTCCTTCTTCAGGGAGTCACTATGGAGTCGGCGAAGCTACGTGCTGGTCGCTCGTAGTGTATAAACTCCAGGATGGTTTTGAATTTTCATCTTCAGAATGCGGGATTAGGACGCGGCCATGAACTTCTCACATCCCGGGCTTCCGAATATTAGTTGTATGCGGAAGGTATTTGTACGATTCACGAATGTGACCGTTGCTGTCCTGAGTCGCGGCGTTTCGCCGATAGTGACACGGAGGATCGATGGCCCCTAAGGGCATGTGGAGGAAGCCGTTGAATCCTACCAGTTCGGAGTGGATTGGGCCTCAGTTCGGGGAACTCGGATTCCCATTTTGGCAAAGCAGATCGCTAGAATATGATATCCACTTTGCTCCCCGTATCGAATCATTACGCGCGTGTACTTTTCATTGGACGTTATGACCATGGTCGTTACAAGTGCGTCGGTGTGTGGAGTTATTACTCCATTTGAAGTCGTCGTCATCGAAGATGAATTGGTTCCGTGCCTTCTGAGTCGTATCGCGGGAAATCTCGGGGTTGGAGGACGGGTAACACTCCCCGTTTTCCCCCTTTTTCGTTTTTTTCTTTCCCGCGGGGAATTTCTTCGTCAATTTCTTCCAGAAGATTGAAGTTAATCTCTACGTAGTGTATTTGGTGGGTCGGTTTCCGGCTGTTCTTCAGCGTTCCTTCAACGGCTGCAGGTGGTTGGGAGGATATTCCCGTCTTGGGGGTGGTTCCCCCTTCGTGGTAAAGAAAAATCACGGAGTTCGCCTCGTCTTCATTCTTTCTCGAGTAGTCGCGGAGTTGGCGGCAGTCTTCGGGTGAAAGTGCCCGTCGATTCGTGAAAGTCGCAGTATTTCCCTTCTTTCTTTTCTTTGGAGGACCTCTGATAGGGGGTGGTCTGGCCACTTGCTCTTTAGTCTCCAGTACATGCATGATGTCTTTTCGTGGAGCGGACAGAGGGGTGTATCTGCGATCTGGTTTGTTATCGGTTTCTGGACAACCTGTGAAGAGCCTTGCGTCGCCAGGATTCTTCCTTTTTCTCTAGGCTTCGTGTCGGTAATATCTCGTGTGTTTCCCCCAGCCAGAAGATGTGCTTTGGCCCCATGCTGACGTTGAGATGATTTCGTCACGCGTCCTTTCCCTTGATGGTTCACACGGTTATTAGCACTTCTTCCGCCGAGGCGCATTCCCGTAGCCTTTTAAGTTGCTTCCTCTGCGGTCTTGGGGTATTGCGGTGAAACTCGTACAGCCAACTGTCTGTTCGGCGATGCCTATCTTCAGGGCCTTGAACGATAAGGTCGTTGCTTTTGTTATCCCCAGCTTGATTTTGTTTCGTCGGGTGAAGTTGATAGTAGCTCATCAAAGCTCGTTGGGTTCTTGCTTGATATTCATGTGGATCGGGACTTTTTTGGAAGTGGTGCTTGGAGAAGAATCTTGAAGACGGATCATTCTCTACTAACTGATCCCAGTTCAGTGCGTGTTCCTTCACAGCGTTGGTAGACGTTGCAATAAAGAATTTCGTCACACGGATAGGCCTTCATTGCCCCGAACGAGGTGGCGAATTAATGAGTTTGGGTCGTGGGTACCGTCGTATCGGTTGAATCTTCGGTGCTGTATAGCCCACGGGGTATGGGCAACGACTATTCTTCTGAAAAGGGGGAGAATCGGTCGACTCCCGTGAAAGAGCTATTTAAAGCACTTCTTTGATGGCGGGGAGGGGCGGGGAGAACCGGAATGGTTTCCCGTCGTTGGATTAGCCGTGCTTCTTGGAGTCTTCTTTCTTTCGATCTCCCGGAGCTCACTTCGTCCTCACGTTCGTCGTGGCTTGAATGAGCGGAGAGCCGTCGGTCGCGGTGAGACTCTCTTCGTTGCGGGTCTTGGCAGGATGGGTCCCGCGCGGAGCGTTGGGGTTGATGTTGGCAATCATTGAATTTGGCGGCGCCCCATTGAACGGGCAGGCTCTTGTCGTGGCGGAGGGTTAGCAGGTCCGAGTCTGTCAAAAGCAGACTCCCTCCTGTTATTTTCCCTATTTTCTCTGTTGACCCCACGGGGTGCTGGGTCTCGCCCCGACTGGCGGCTTTGGGCTTGTTGCGACGCGGCGGTGGTCATGTTTTGTTCTCGTAGTGCTGCCCGCACGGTCTCTTGTATTACTTGTTGGACCAACGGGTTGGTCAAAAATTTCGAGTTGTGCAGGCTTGGTAAGCGTCCAGGGATTAGACGGGCGTGTTCTCCGGAGCCGAGAAGGACCGGCGCATCGGGCGTCGGGCATTGCCGGAGAAGGAAGTTGGGTTGAGGTCGAAGGTTGGTATCTCGGCGTGCTCGCGAAGCTGACTGACGAGCGGTTGACTTCGAGTGTTCACCATGCTGTACGGTTCCTAGGGAATCTTCAGAGTACCGTGTGTGCGTTGCGTCGATGATTTCCCACGGACGGCGCCAGATGATGCTGATGGGTTTATCCTCACCAGGTTTGGGATGACGAACGCTTCGTTGATCTCTGATTGGGTCGGGATACGGAGAATAGTCCGTGTGGATGAAACAGAGGAATAGATTTAGTTAAATAAAGTGATTATGGAGACGATGTTTAACGTGGAAAACCCTCAATGGAGGGTAGAAAAACCACGAAGAGGAACGGGATCCTCCAACGTTCACTATGTACGTTTGGTGAATACAAGTATTATATTGAGTATCTCCTCACCCCCCCTTAGAGTTACAAATGGGGGTTTTTATACAGAGATTAAGGGGTATTATGGTAGTTAATTACCCGTCGAATTACTGTAGCATTACACGTGTCCCGATCCAGGGGTGTAAGGGTCATCATGCTTTACGGGTCAGCTGCACGGTGTGCTGTCCGTTGATAGACACGGCGCCTTTCCCGTTGATATCGTAAACCGTACTCTGGCAGCCGGATACCTCGTGGCATCGACGGAGTACGTCTCGTACCTTTAACGGGGAGCATTTCGTTGCCTACGCACTAACCACGGAGGTCTTTTCGTCAGGTTCCATATTCGGGCCGCATCACTAATGGTACAAGTACAACATATGCAGCAACTGAGTTCATCACCTCATGGAGCCAGGCAGGATCCAGGCTCCACTTAGAACCAAGAATCATTTGTACCGCCAGCTATAATACCACCTGCAATTCAAGAATCACAACAACATGTTACTGCACCACCTGTACTTCATGACCCATATCAATATTGTGGTTGCACCACCAGTGGTCCAAGTCCCTGCTGAAATAGTTGCTAATCCCAATATCCTAACTATGCCAAGCATACCCCAACCAGTAGAGATGGGTAGACAATCTACAGAGCAAATGGAGTACATTATAAATAAGCTCAGGAAGTTAGAAGGAACTCAAGAGGAGATTGATCCTTCTCAATATTGCATCGTTACAGATTTGGAAATTCCTAAAGATTTTAAAGGTTCCTGACTTTGAGAAATATAAAGGAACAACTGATCCTTTATTCATATACAGATGTATTGCAGCAAGATGGGGGCGTACTTAAAAGATGAGAAGATGATGATGTATTATTTCCAAGAAGTTTGAAGGTCCGGCAAATAACTGGTATCTCAATTCTGGAAGGGAAAAAGGAGATACGCACCTGGAATGATCCTGCTAGTGCATTCTTGAAGCAGTATAAGCATAACACAGACTTCGCACCAGACAAATCCTCATTGAAAAAATTGACAATGAATAAAAATGAGGACTTTTGTTCATTTGCTTTGAGATGAAGAAATGAGGCAGACCAAATAGAGCCACCAATGACAGAAAAAGAGCTGGTCGATATATTTATTGACTTGGAATGTCTAAATACCCAGTATAAATACTCGTGTGCGAATGCCATCGACTTCGCCCATCTTGTACGTACAGGTGTGAGAATTGAGTCAGCTCTTAAGTCTGACAATGACAAGAAGGTTCGAAAAAAGAAGGATGACGTCATACATAACATTGCCACTGCTGGTTCATTTGTTGCACCCTTTACTCAATCACCATACAAGACTTCAAACAGGGGCAATTACCAGCCTAGAAACAATCAGCAACAGCCATCTGTTTACTATCAGCAAACTCCGCGTCCCCAATACCAGCAACCACAATATCAAATGCCACAGTACAATGCACCACAACAACAATAGCAATAACAACCTACTCAATATCAGCAACAGCAAGGGCGGCCTCGCCCTGCTGGCAAGTCATATCATGAGCCACTTCCAGTACCCCAAACAGACATTTTCAAGCATCTAGTCAAAGAAGGCTTGCTATCTCCGATATCTGCCATTCCATGGCAGCCACCATATCCAGTCTGGTATAATCCAAATCTTCATTGTGAATTTCATAGTTGCAGGACATGACACTGAAGGATGCCTTACACTACGAAGCAAGATTTATGAGCTTATTAATACTGGGCAAATCAAGCTAAATCCTATAGAGTCGAATTCTAAAACTGTACCGGATACTTCAAAATTGGATGCTACAACAATAGGAGTGAATATGATTGAATTCTTGGAAGATGACAACAGTACTGACTGTGATGAAGAGATTGATGGCCTTTTCGAGCTCAAAATAATAGGACAAAGTAAAGGGGCTATTATGACAGGTCCAGGGCAGCCTGCTATAGTGCATATCCAAAAGCAAACATACCACCACCAGTCTGCTTATATCAAGAGAGTGAAATTCTTCCTGCATCAAGCGTAGCCATCTCCAACATCACGGGTATAGGAGGAATAACTCGCACAGGGAGATGCTATACTCCGCAAGAGTTAGCAAGAAAAGAAAAGGGTAAAGGAAAAGTCACAGAGGAAGTCGCAGAGGAAGAAGACGCAAACATAGAGACATACGTAATGGAGACTGTTACCAAAGAAGATGTGGAACAATTCCTAAAGTATATCAGAAATAGTGGGTACAGTGTGGTCGAACAACTGAGCAAAACGCCTGCCAAGATATCGCTGTTATCATTGATCATGCATTCTGATACATCTGTAGAACAAGTACAAAGACTGATTGGCCAAATTCAGGCTCCAAACTACATCGCCTTTTCTGACGAAGAGCTAGGCCTAGATGGCCGAGGGCATAATAAGGCGCTTTACATAGAAGTTACTTACAAGGATTACCATGTCTCCAAGGTGCTTATGGATAACATTTCTTGCTTTAACGTTCTCCCCAAATGTACATTCGATTACTTCAATGTTGAGCCTGTATATGTGAAGGCTACTAATATCATCGTACGTGCCTTCAACGGAATAAAGTACGTGCTATTGGGGAAGTGGAATTACCAATCAAGATCGGACCTCATATTTTTTATATTGAGTTCCATATTATAGACACGAAGTCCTATTATGCTATGCTGTTAGGCAGACCTTGGATACATTCAGCAGGGGCAGTACCATCATCTCTACATCATAAGGTAAAATATATAAAGAATTACAGTCTCATTGAGATCTGTGCTGAACAGGAATATGTGATTAAGCAAGCAAATAGCCAACACGGTATTCAAGCTGCAGATGAAGAGGAAAGTGAAGAAATGCTGAGGGGATTTAAAATTGTTGCAGTAACCCCTGTAATGGAAGGATCATCCATACGACAACCTGCAGTGTCAAGGCAGGTAGTAAACGCTGCTAGAGCAACTATAGCAGCTGTTGGAAAGCAGAATCTTAAGCGGAGGATTGATGAAAGCCAGCCTTTTATACAACCGACGAAGCATGAAGGAACTTTTAGGCTTGGTTTCAAGCCAACACCGGCGGATATAGAGAAAGCCAAGGCGGGGAAGAGAGAACGCAAGCGTGCCAAATTAGCTGGGGAGCCTTACAATGAACCACCCATGAATATTCCTCCAACTCTACAAACATTCCGTACTGCTGGTTTCATTAACATGCCTGACATCAATGATCTGCATATTGCCACCATTAAAGACGAAGATTACCCAGTCAACATCCGGAAGATTGCCTCAGGAGAGATGACAATGAACTACACAATTACCTCAGTGGTCTTGCCAATAAAGTAATGTTTGGAGTCATATTTTCTTGCTTTGTCTTAGTTGTCAACTCTGAGTTTCTTTGGTTTGAAGTCAATCAATGTTGCTTTCGGTATATTTTGTTTTAGAAAGCTATGAAATAAAGTTTATTTTGCAAATTTGATGAGTCTTTGTAAAGTTGACAACATTGCTTATGAATAAAATATTCCTTTATCATATATCTTGCCATTTTTCCGATTCTTATGCACGTCCATTTTTCTTATTATAGGATAGCCTCATCTAGTCAATCCTTTTTGAACAACAATCACTCGACTATTAATAGAGAAATAATTGCTGAAACTGAGTTTAACAAGAAGATAGAAAAGGAGAAAAAGAAAAAGAATGTCTTGATACCTCTTTAAGTGCAAATTGAAACTATAAATCTGGGTACTGAAGAAGAGCAGTGTTTGATCAAAGTTGCAGCAATACCAAATGAAGAAGAAAGACAAAGATGGGTCAAATTCCTAAGAGAATACGAGTCTATATTCGCTTGGTCATACCGATATATGCCAGGATTAGATCCTGAAACTGCCAAGCATTCCTTACTAATCAAATCATATTGTAGACCTATAAAGCAGAAACCAAGAAGGATGAAACCTGAACTTGCAAGTAAGGTGAAGGAGGAAATTGACAAGCAGTTAGAGGCAGGATTTATTCAGCCTATCGATTATGCAGAATGGTTGGCTAATATTGTTGTGGTATCCAAGAAGGATGGTCGTTTACGAGTATGTGTTGATTATAGAGATCTGAATGCTGCTAGCCCGAAAGATGATTTTCCACTTCCTCACATCGATGTTCTTGTTGATCAAGCTGCCATGCATGCAGTTTATTCTTTTATGGATGGTTTTTCAGGCTATAATCAAATTCTAATGGATCCAGAAGATAAAGATAAGACAACATTTACCATGCCATGGGGAACTTTTTGTTATAAGATCATGCCATTTGGTTTGAAGAATACGGGGGCAACTTAACAAAGGGCTATGGTGATCATATTTCATGATATGATTCATAATGAAGTGGAAGTATATGTTGATGACTTGGTTGTAAAGTCGAAAGAAGATGAAGACCATATACATGTACTCAGGAAAGTTTTTGAAAGGCTCAAGCTGGTGAATTTAAAATTGAATCCTAACAAGTGTATACTCGGTGTCACATCGGAAAAATTGCTTGGCTTTATTATAAGCCGAAGAGGTATTGAAATTGACCCAGATAAAATTAAAGCAATACAGGATATGCCTCCTCCTAAAACTCAGAAGGAAGTACGTGGCTTTTTAGGAAGGTTGAACTACATAGGGCGATTCATATCTCAGCTTACCTCTACTTGTGAGCCAATTTTTAAACTCTTGAGAAAAGGCCAAACTTGCGAATGGAATGATGAATGCCAAGCTGCCTTCGATAAAATTACGGAGTACTTGAAGAATCCTCCCGTTTTGATGCCGCCAGTTCCTAATCGGCCGTTGTTACTATATGTGATTGTATATGAAAAATCAATGGGAGCATTGTTAGCACAGCATGATGATACGGGAAAGAAAGAAAGGGCAATATATTACTTGAGCAAGAAGTTCAATGATTGTGAAATTCGTTATTCTACAATTGAAAAAACCTATTACGCAGTTGCTTAGGTTACTCAACGACTTCGCCACTATCTGCAAAGCCACACGACATGGTTAATTTCAAAGATGGATCCAATCAAATATATTTTTGAACAACCTTATCTGTCAAGTCGAATCGCTAGATGGCAGACCTTCACAATATGACATTGTATACATGACCCAAAAGGCAATAAAGGGAAGTGTTATAGCAGATATGCTTGTTGATCAGCCGATAGATGAGTATGAACCTGCCAGTTTAGATTTTCCAGATGAAGATATATTGGCAACATTGGAAGAAGATGAAACTGATGATGATGAAACTTGGACCATGACATTTGATGGGGCTTTGAATTCGCTTGGTAAAGGAGTTGGTGCCGTCTTAACGTCACCAGATGGTAAACATTATCCAGTAGCTGCTAAGTTGAATTTTAAATGTACTAACAATGTGGCAGAATATGAAGCTTGTGCTTTGGGCGTCAAAATGGCTCTTGACATGAAGATAAAGAAATTAAGGGTATACAAAGACTCGAGTCTTATTATACATTAGCTGCAATATGAATAGAATACTAGGGATCCCAAATTAACTCCCTACTACGAGTACCTCAACTCTCTGATCAGAAAATTTGACGAGATCTATTTTGATCATGTTCCAAGGGAACAAAATCAGATAGCTGATGCCCTGGCAACACTGGCATCTATGATCACCCTGAATGGTGATAATGAAACGGAGTATGTGAAGATATGTTGCCATGACAATCCCGCATATAACATTCTTAATATAGAAGAGGAACAGGATGGGAAACCCTGGTACCATGATATTTTGATGTATGTGAAATGTCAAGAATATCCTTCTTATGCTACAGAGAATGATAAAAAGACTATTCGTAGACTGGCTATGAGTTACTTTCTCAATGGTGATGTCCTGTATAAAAGATCATTTGATGGAGTACTCTTGAGGTGCTTAGATGATAAGGAAGCCAAAAAAGTGATTTTAGAAGTACATGAAGGAAGTTGTGGATCACTCTAGTGGTCACAATATGACAAGAAAAATTTTGAGGATGGGGTATTACTGGCTCAAAATGAAAACTGACTGTATTGAATACGTCAGAATATGCCACAAATGTCAGGTTTATGCAGATAGAATTCATTTACCTGCCAGTCACCTTAATACTTTTGCTCCTGTATGGCCGTTCTCAATGTGGGGTATTGACATGATTGGCCCGATATTTCCAAAAGCTTCCAATGGTCATCGATTCATTCTGGTCGCCATTGATTATTTCACAAAATGGGTGGAAGCCGCTTCATATACAAATGTGACACAGATTTTAGTGACAAAATTCCTCAAAAATAATATTATTTGTCAATATGGACTTCCAGAGCGGATCATCACTGATAATCGGACGATTTTAAACAATAAGATGGTGGATAGAATGTCCAGTGAATTCAAGATTAGCCATCACAATTCAGTACCGTATCGTCCACAAATGAATGGTGCTGTTGAAGCAACCAACAAGAATATTAAGAAGATTATTCAGAAAATGACAGTTACTTATAAAGGTTGGCGTGAAATGCTCCCATATGCATTGTTCACATATAGAATTACCGCCAGAGTCTCAACCGGGGCAACTCCATATTCACTTGTTTATGGCGCGGAAGCAGTGATACCCATCGAAGTTGAAATTCCCTCATTACGGGTGCTGGTTGAAACTCAACAAGATGAAGAAGAATGGATTCGATCTCGACATGATTAGCTAAATCTAATTGACGAGAAACGAATGGCAGCATTATGTCATGGGAAAATTTATCAGAAGAGAATCTCTAGAGCTTTCAATAAGAATGTCGGAGACAGGAAGATTGAAGAAGGTGATCTTGTGGTCAAGCAAACCAATCCTGTGATATCAGATCCAAGAGAAAAATGGGCCCCAAACTATGAAGGTCCTTATGTTGTGAAGAAGATTTTCTCAGGAGGAGCACTAGTGTTGGCAGAAATGGATAACCCCAATTGTCAAATCAGACGCTGTAAAGACGTATTATGCATAGACTGTAACAACTGCTTTACCTACCAGTATCAATAAAGATTGAATTTTCTGTTCCATCCGGTTTTGTGCTTCAAAGTAGGAAGAGACAAAAAAAAAAAAAAAAAAAAAAAAAAAAAAAAAAAAAAAAAAAAAAAAAAAAAAAAAAAAAGAAAAGAAAAAAAAAATCGCTATATCTAGCTGATCTAGGCAAAACTTGTTACGGCAAATTCTATCACTTTGGCTAAACAAAAATTGAATTATTAACATGTTCAACTGATTGTTGACATCCCGACGTGCAATCTGAATCTCACATCCAGTCACCACAAAATACCCACAAGCTCTACAAAAAGCCTAAAGCCTATATGAAAACCTACAGCTCCACAAAAATTCAAAAATCAATCTTCAACTACCCAAGCCAATGTAATGTTTCATTCTAAAAGCAATGTTGATAGTTTTACATAAATTTGTCTTCTTGCATAATGAATATTTTTCATACGCTTGAATGAAATAAAAGCATCAACTGCAAGCATTTGGTTTGGTTTTATTCAAAAGATAATTTTTGAGTATGACAAATAAGATAACAAATAAGGAGAGAACTTGTCAAATTTAAGAAGTTGATCCAAATATCAGCAACTAACACTCGAATAAAATTTTTGGTACGAAAATTTTGGGAATGGTCAAAGAACAGTAGATACGGAAGATACTAGGGCAAAATTTTTATGTCGACAAAACAAAATGCATATGAACAACTGACGAGCTTACGAACTGGGGCAAGTTTTAACGAACAGATTATTTATATTGCTTGCAGCAAGATCTTCTAAGGAAAATGGAATGGTATCTCAAGAAGTGCGTGTGCTCACAAAACGGAAAACCGGCAGATTTTTCAATGATGATCTATCCCATAAATGTCTGTTTAAAAGAATTAAAAAAAAAAATTGTTTTTATACAATACTCTTTTCGAACATTTGACAAATGCCTTTCTTCAACTTTTCTAAAGGGTAGGAAACAATTTACCACATTGCTACTTTATCTCACCCAGGACAGGGGTCAATCTGTCATATCTCATCCAGGGCAGGGGTCAAACTGTCATGTCTCACCCAGGGTAGGGTCAATCTGTCATGTCTCACCCAGGGCAGGGGTCAAACTGTCATGTCTCACCCAGGGTAGGGTCAATTTGTCATGTCTCACCCAGGGCAGGGGTCAAACTGTCATGTTTCACCTAGGGCAGGGGTTAAACTGTCATGTCTCACCCAGGGTAGGGATCAAACTGTCATGTCTCACCCAGGAGTCAATCTGTCATGTCTCACCCAGGGCAGGGGTCAATCTGTCATGTCTCACCCAGAGCAGTAGTCATACTGTCATGTCTCACCCAGGGTAGATGTCAATCTATCATGTCTCCCCAGGGCAGGGGTTAAACTGTCATGTCTCACACAAGACAGGGGTCAATCTATCATGTCTCATATCACTCTTTACCGGACAAAATGTGGCATCTTGATATCGTTGTCCAATTCTTTATCAAAGAATTGAACAAAGAGGGGCAACTGTAGACACACCATTTTGTCCGGATTATATTTCACAAAATAATAATAATAATAAATGAAAAATAATATATATATATATGTATAAATATATATATATATATATGTATATATATATATATATACATATATAATAATAAATAAAAAGAAATGCAGAAAAAATAATAAAAACAGAGCAGGAAATGACAATTTAAATAAATCACATTGGATGCATAACATAGAACGGCGATTTCAGCAAATAGAATGGGTTTTAGTAATGTGTTGCAGAACGTAGAACGGCGAATTCAGCGAATCAGAGTGATTTTAACATGGGACAAAACACAGAACATCGTAATGGCCAATACAAACTCGCCACGTCATCTTTCAGATGCGCGCGATCCAGATCGCGATCGTTTGTGAGTTAAGTGAAAATCGTAACGGTCGTCAGTTACAAATCCATGTATTTATACCAGTATTCATATATGATATAAATGGAAAATTTAAAAGTGACTGTATCAGTTACAAATATGGAGAGGGTATTTACCCGTATTTGGAGGAGAGACTGGAAAGACAAAAAAAAAATTTTAAAAATAAGAAAGGACAGTAAAAACAGAGAAAGAAAGAGAGGGAGAGTCACCGGCTTCCCCGTCGGCGCTGCTCCACCTTCGCTGCTCGACGACCTCACTGCCGGTTGTCGCCACTGTTCTTCCGTACAACTACATCTTCGAGTCTCGATGCCGGAGCAATCGCCGTCGTCGGCCGCCGCTTCACGTACACGATTCAAACTCTCGATTCGAGGTAAACCTTATTCAAAATACTCTACATATCATCTCTGCATTTTAAGGACTCCATTTCGCTCACCGTGGCTTCGCCAGCGGCGAGCCACGGCGACCGGAACGTATTTTTTTTTATTAATGGCCGAAACTTGCACCCACCTATAATCTCTCGTAGAATCGTCAAAACAAAATTTGGACACCGCCATTGAATTCGGAATAGTCGAAAACCTTAGGAAACATTAAAGCAATATAAAAAAAATAATAAACTAGCCGTCCGCGGCGGCCGGCGAGCGCGCTATTGCCGACTCCTCGCCATCAAGAACTCAATGATCAACCTCCGGCCGAGCGTCGTCACGAACACCGTGAGCAATCACCGAAGCTATCGAAGACCAGTGAAGTTCTCGGCGCAGCACTTTGCAGCCGGGAGTTAATCGGAGCTTTGAGGTTACCGCCGTTCACCCTTGCCTCAGCTTGCCGTCAAGACGTCGTAGAGAAGACGCCCCTGATGTCGCCACGAGCTCAGTTTTTGCGAATGACAATCGTCGTCGAGAGCTCGCCGACGCAAAAATGACGTCGACACCGAAGAAGGTGAATGAAGGAGAAAAACGCACGCAGAGGATGAAGATTACCACATGAAGCTGCGGCCGAGGAGGAGATATAGAGCAGTGCTAGCAACTGATCTCCTTCTCAACGCTCGCCAACGCTTCGACGAACCTCCGCCGCTTCGCTGCTATGAACCGTCGCACGCAGAAAATCAAATTTTCACTATTATAAGAAAAATCCCTTAAATCAAGATTTTGCAAAATCAAACCCTCGTGATTTTGCAAAACCTTCGGTCCACCAAAACAGTTTTTGTCGCGACCCGCGCCCCCGGGGCGTGGCCGCGACGAGAAAAGGAGAGACGTCAGGGGCGATCCGCCGGGAGCCCAAAATACGCAGCAGAAACCAAAGGAGCTCCGGGTGGTCGAAGCATAGAATTTATAGCTTTTAAAACGAGTTTAGGATTGCTTAAGAACCATTTCAAAACACATAAAGAACCTTGAGCCGAGTCTTGGACTTTCGGGCCCGGGTGCCATTCACGGAGGAGGTGAACTTCACCGCGAGGTTCGGCAAAGCTTGCTAAGATCCTAATGTATCAATCTACTCCATTGATACAAGAAAATCCATAGCAACCTAGGGTCCGAAACGTCAAAATATTTTTACGGAAAACTTGTGACACAAATTTATAAATTCCGGCTCAACCTGTATTTTTACAAATATTTGGGAAGTGCCACATACCTTAGATATGTCCACTAAACCCATATAAACACCCAAAACTTAAATCAAAACTCATTTTAATCGGTTTTGAAATTCTTATTCCAAAGGCTATTATCGGTCGACCGGTCCACATTATCGGTCGACCGATAGTTCTTACGAACCAGCGGTAAAGCAAATTTAAATTATCGGTCGACCGCAGATCATATCGGTCCGACCTAAATATCAGAAACTGTAAAACAGAAACAGATTTGGCACAGGGCTCACTCTCGTGGTCTCGAATTCCGTAATTCCCATGGACTGCGAGAGACCACCGTAGGCGCCTCTATATCTACTTTAGATACATACGCACGTGCTCTCGCTCGCCCAAAATACTTACGAGACTACGAGTGGAAATTTATTTTAACCGAAAATACGGAAAATTAAGAACCCAAAGGGGTCATTTTCACCAAACCCATTCAAACATCAAAAACTCTTGTTTAAAAATGGTTGCATTAACATAAATACACATGTTAGTAGCGAAGGAACATATATGGAAATCAAAATACAACTTGAAATGAATCACGTTTCAATAAAAACCATTGTTATAACAAACATAACTTAAAGCCTAAACTCGAAATTCCTCAGTTTATCCTTTAATAGTATCCCAAATACAAACACTAACTATATATGTAATGCTTCCATTTATAATATATCACTAACTATATACAAGTGTGGGGCTATATAGATATACTAAGTGTTAACTATACAAAAGTATACCTTCTATCCCAAAATGTATACTTTCTATATAATATACCAAAAATATCTTCACAAGCTACCCGCCTGCGCGAGCTCTTTACCCTTCGCGCACGGATCTGAAAAGAGGGACAACAAGAGCAGTGAGTCAAAAAACTCAGCAGCGGCACATTGGCAACCTCCTCTGGAGTATCAATGCGACCGCACACGAACATAAAACAAGCAACAATCACAAATATAAGATGCAAGTCATCAAATCA
>MJHO01000665.1:0-18735 GCA_002076135.1 Xerophyta viscosa | reverse complement strand
GTCGGATATTAAGAAACTTTTTGTTGTAAATTCTTTAATATACTTTGATTTTATTAAGAATAGTTTAATAATTTTGCAATAATATCTTAATTTGAAATTCCACTTTATAATATCATTCTAATTTTATATTTAATATATATAATATTCTTCTGTTAGTTTCCGATTGATTCGATATTCGACCGAGAACTTTTGACGAATTTTTAGCACAGAATACAGTGAGCGCAGCGCTTGTATATATATTCTCCCAACTCCGTTCAGTCAATCACAAACAACCAAACACAAAGAGTAATCCGGAGAATCAAATGAGCGCAGCGCTCCACCGCGACTTTGAGATCCCCGGCGGCAAGGAGGATATCATCGGCCGCGGCCGCTTCGGTGTCGTCCGCCGTTGCTTCTCCCGCCCTAACGGCGCCGTCTACGCCGTCAAATCCACCGACAAATCCCTCCTCCTCGACGATCTCGACTTCCACGGCGCTGTCAACGAGCCCAAGCTCACCCTCCTAGCCTCCGACGCCGGCGCCAATCCTAATGTCGTCAGACTTCACGCTGTCTACGAGGACGACGAAGATATTCACCTAGTCCTAGAATCTCTCCACCGGCCCGCGGTCTCGTTTCTCCCTCCTCTCTGCCGAGGCTCCGCTGGCGGAGCCCCGCGCTGCTGCGCTCGTCTCCCAGATCGCCGCAGCCCTCGCCGTCATCCACCGTCGCGGCATCGCCCACCGTGACCTCAAGCCCGACAACATCTTGCTCTTCTCCGACGATGATGATGAATTGGTGCTGAAGCTGTCGGACTTCGGGTCGGCGACGCAGTTAGACACCGGTGACGGATGGAGGACCTCGATGAGTGGAGTGGTAGGAACGCCGCACTACGTGGCGCCGGAAGTGGTGGCGGGGAGGGAGTACGGGGAGAATGTGGACGTATGGAGTCTCGGGGTGATCATGTACATAATCCTCGCCGGAACACCGCCGTTCGATGGTGAGACCGCCGGGGAGGTGTTCGATGCCGTGCTGCGCGCTAAGCTGAGATTCCCGCCGAAGATCTTCAGCGGGGTGTCCTACGAAGCGAAAGATCTGTTGCGCAAAATGCTCTGCAAGGATCCTTCTAGAAGGTTCTCCGCGGAACAAGTCCTAAGTAAGCTTCATGTCTCATCAAACTTAATTCCTATGTTTCATTCGCAGCATCGAGATCAGATAGGCTATACTTCGACCGTATATAAGGCCAAAATTTAATAAATGTCCCTTTACTATGATTTGGGCAATTCAGTCCCTATTTTATTTTCGTGACTTTACATACCCCATTTACTATAGTTTGGGAACGCGATACCTCTGAAGAGGATTAGGTGTTAGATTATTGCCTGATTTGCACCAATTAAGTATTATTTAATTATTTTTAGAAATAAAATATGGATATTTTTAATGTCCAACTAATATTAAAAAAATAATAAAAAAATATTAATTAGTGCCACGGTCAGCCAAATTAGTGACGTGTCTGTCTAATGAATCGAAAAGGACATCGCGTTCCTAAATTTAAAGTAGAAGGATATGAAAGGTCCCAAAATAAGTGAAGGGTTATGAACGCCAAAAAGTCGTATTAGTAAAGGGGCATTTACTAAATTTTGGATGCCTCAAAATTTGAGTGTTATGATTTCATAATCCAAAAATACCTTTTCACGCTGATGTGACGGCACACATGCCGTTACTTCTCGTATTTTTATATTTTTTGAGACTAAAACACGCGATCGTTGATAAAGGGGCTGATATGCAATTATCCTTATAATTATATATAACGACTAATATATATATATATATATATAATATATATATACTATATATATATATATATATAAAAATTTTATTCTATATAATTATATATAAATAATAATGCTGAAATTTTAATTTTTTATAATTTTTATATTATAATTTTATATAAACAAATAGTTATTTTTATTAACATACTATATTTTATTCATTATATATTATTAGAGTAAGAAAAAAAATACTAAATGTCATATATATAATAATAATAATAATAAAATCAAGATTTTTATATATAAATAAAACTTTATATGTAAGAATAAATATTACGTAATATATAATATAATTATTTAATATAATATTAAAATTTATAAATTATTATTTTTATTAAATATTAATACAAATACCACATAACTTTATAAATTTTTATCAATTAATACAATAATATATGACTCTTTTAGAATAAGAGCAAATTCCACAAGGCACATTAAAATTATTTGGAATGCCACGTGGCACAACGACTTTAATATGACAGTTTTATGTATGTATATATATAGATTCTGTTTGCAAATTTTCTAGATATTGAGAACTTATTCCGAATTTCCTTGTGTTTTTTTGAAAATTACTTTTAATTATTATTTGAGTAATAAATTCAAATTCGTGAAATTATTAATTTTGAATTTAATTTGAGGTCATCCGTGGATCACAAGCAGAGGAGGGGACAAGGAGTTGATTTAATGAATATATGAAGATTATTGTATTTCAAGAAGGGGGTGTTGTATATCAGCTTCCTATTTTTAAATTGTGTGCAAATCAGCCACGTAAAATAGGAGGAGCTGATATGCAATTATCCCTTCAAAAATATCTAGATAGCTTCAGTTAGTAGGGACATAAATGGTCTGCCTTGCTCCATACCCTCATTCTCCGTCTTTATATTCCAAACAAATATGTAAATGTATTTTTTGAAAAGATATTCTAAACCTAAAAGTTATATATTTGATGAGATTTACAACTTTAATATTAAATAGTTTTTTAAAACATACTTCTAAATAGATATATGGTGCTCCAAAGTCTTAATATTTTAACGTATATCAAAAATTATTTTTAAATTTATCAAAATTTTGGAGTTTTAGAACACTTATTTAGAAGAATTTTTTTAGAAAAAAATTCAATATAAAAGTTATAAATCTAATCAAAAATTTTAAAAATATATTTATATATATATATTATTTTAGTACGGAATAGAAGGCGGGCATAGAACTGGGGCAAAGAATTTTTGTCCTGTTAGTCCAAACCTGCAAATAGAGAGAGAGAAGAGAGAGAGAGAGAGAGAGGAATTAGTTGCAAGGGAAGTGACTTTTGAGAGTTCCCAGTACTTATATTGTTTTAAAATAAAATAAATAGGGAGAAGAAAAGTTTTAGAACCCAAAATGTATGTTATTTGTCAAGTTGACGATAAACATTATAAATCAAAAGCCGGCCAAATCTTATACTCATAGATTGTATATAGTTCATTTCATAAATTGAACCCCAAATATGACCATAAGCTAATAGATAAACAAACACACAAGCTTCGATCGTGCCGGCCCCGGCACCTTCTAGCGGTGGCGTTCTTTCATGATATATAGATAAATATAATATTCATTAGCAAATGTTATTAAGGATTTTTTTTTTTTTTTTTTTTTTTTTTTGGGTCATGAGGAATAAGGCATCTTGTGCTTAACAAAAGTAGATACAACTGCTTACGTCAGCTATCAAACGGAATAGGGGAAACGTGTGGCGGAAGTTATAACGGCTTTTGGGGAAACGAAACGGCCACCAAAGTTTAGCGCACAATTGTTTTTTTCCCCCAAAATTACGGGTTCTGAATTTTTTATTTTTTAAATTTAAAGGAGAAAAGGTCGAAAGGTGTGCTTGTACATTGCCCATCAGTAAACAGAAGATGAGGCAAGCCGTATAGCATTCCACCAACGCCCATTAATCATCAAAATCCAAGTTCTCCGTGGTGATTAAGGTAATAATAAAGTTTGGACACCAATTACGTACATTTACCTTTAATTAGGGATTATATCATACTAGTTTCTTTTCTTTAGTTATTTACTACTCTTGAGACGAAATTTTTAAAATTAAAAAAAGGTGCATGAGGGGTACATACGTTCTCTGACCCTAAAAAAAAAGGCTTATACTCTACTTTCGCTTAATCCATCCATAATAGGGGGGGCCGACAGACGCTGGGCGGACATCAAGGATCGAAGGAGCGGAACAGGAACAAGAAGTAGAGGGGTACAAAGTAGTATTCTTAATCCATTCCCTATCTTTTAGAACTTTGGCTTAGGATCCAAATGCGGCTTCACGAGATTGCTCTTGATACCCTTCAACTGCAGCGCAACATCCCGAATCTGTGTCCGTGCATCAGACGATTCCACGGTGCAGTCCAGAGCTAACTTTAGCATGGACCCGACGCATTCTTGCTGCTTCTCAGCACTGATCGGATGCCCTTCGATGTTCATCTCATGAATAGGAAGCAGATCATCATCTAAGACTTCCACCACCCTGTCCGGCCACGCCGAACGTACCCATGTTTCCAAGCTCATCCCCCCCTGGAAAATTTCATTTGTCGGGCTCTTGCCTGTCAGCATTTCCAGAAGCATGATTCCGTAGCTGTACACATCGCCTTTCGTTGAGGGCTTTCCGCCTACTCCGTACTCTGTGATCAAGAAAATTATAGGACATTGATTGATGCAGCAAGAACATGTTTGTCTAAGGAGTTTAATGTTATCCCTAGAGCTTCAGCCATGAAGATGCTAACTTCGACCACGGAAATGATAGATATACGAATGCTAAAGCACAGAAATGAATTTTATCTTTACACCTAGCAACCACAACCACAAACCAAAGATTTAGTATTACTAGGTAGCGTATATCGTCGGATCTAGAGAAAGCATATATCTCAGCATCCTAACCGCTAAAAGATATTGCTCTTCTCTTACCAGGTGGTATCCTAATGAATGCATGCAAATAAAAAAAAACTTAGTTTTGTCTTAGAAAAAAAAAGATAAAACATAATTTGTATTTTTTTAAAAAAAAAAAAAAACATAAAGCTACTGGTTTGTCTTACCAGGTGGTATATATCCTATTGAACCCTTGATCCGGTGTGTAGAAGTAAGAGATTCTTGATCTCCAGGCCTCTCAGCCAGTAATTTTGACAGCCCAAAATCCCCAACTTTTGCAGTCATGTCTGTGTCCAGTAGCACATTGCTCGGCTTGAGATCACGATGAACTACCGCAACCTCACAGTCGTTGTGCAAGTAATCGATCGGACTAGCAACGTCTATTGCAATGTTCAGCCTCTCAACAAGGCTTAACTTTTTGCCGTCTTCATGTCTTCTCTTTCCATGAATCCATTCATCCAAGTTGCCATTGCTCAGAAATTCATAAACTATAGCTAAGAAAGGATTGTTGGCATGGTTTATGCTCGAGCAAGATGTAATCAGCTTCACCAAATTGCGGTGCCGGACGTTTCTTAGGGATTCACATTCAGCTAAGAAGCTCTTTGAAGCTCCGGCATTCCCAACACTTAAAACCTTTACGGCAACTGCTATGCCATCTCTGAGTATCCCTTTGTACACAGAGCCAAATCCTCCTGTACCAATCAGATTCCTTGAATCGAAGTTGCCAGTAGCTTGAAGGAGTTCGTCGTAGGAGATCGGTTGATGATGCTTCAAGAAGGAATCAGATCTAGCCACGACTTTTGCGTTGGTCTTCCTCCGCCTGAGAATATCGAGCCATAGGAATCCCAAAAGGATGCAAACAATTATCAAAGCTATAACTGGAATAAGGATTTTAACCGTCGTGGATATTTTTAGGCGAGAAGACTTGGCCCTCCTATTTGTACACGATGCCGAAGATGCATAAGCCATGCAGAGTCCAGGATTTCCTTGAAGATGAACGCTTGACGAGTTTCGAAAGATACCGCTTTTCGGAATTTCTCCTTCAAGATTGTTGAAAGAGAGGTTCAAGAACTGGAGGGTGCGAAGATCTCCAAGATAATCAGGAATCGAGCCTGAAAGTTCGTTAGACGACAGGTCGAGGCTTTGTAGCCCCTTCAAATTACTGAATTTACTTGGAATAGGGCCTGAGAGCAAGTTTCTTGACATCCAAAGGACTTGTAGGCTCTTGCAGTCCCCGACTGAATCTGGAATAGTACCTGATAGCGCATTACCAGAGACGTCGATTGTTTCAACATTAACAAGACTTGCCGTATTCTCTGGGAGAGAACCCGACAGATGGTTCTTGGATAAATTAAGAGAGGTCAGGCTACTAAGGCTAAACATCTCCGTAGGTATGCTTCCATTAAGCTTATTGTCAGATAGGTCGAGTGAAAGTAAGCTTTTGTAATTGCTGAAGCTTGAAGGAATGCTCCACTCCAGAGCGTTGCCATACAGTTCAACTTTAGTGAGTTTGCTCAGGTTGCCAAGAGCCGGAGGAATCTCACCCGCAAGTCTATTACCAGCAAGACTCAACACCTGTAGCTCCTTGTTTTGGCTAATCGCACTTGGGATGTCGCCAGAAATCGAGTTATGGGTCAAGTTCAGCAATGTTAAACTTGTGAGCTTACCTATAGAGGCAGGTATGGTACCAGAGATGCGGTTTCCTCCCATATATAATTTCTGCAAGCTTTTTGATAGATTGCCTACAGATTCCGGGATAATTCCCTCTAGGAGATTCTCATCGACGGCGAGGTACCAAAGCTTAGAACTATTCGTCAGGGAAGTAATGAAGCCGAGATCATTGGAAACAACTAGATTAAAACCAATGTTATACATGGTGAGATCGTGAAGATTGCCGAGTCCAGGAGGTACTTGCCCTCTAAGAAGATTATGCGACATGCGAATGCTTTGAATCTTGGTTATGTTGTGTAGTGAGGCTGGGATCGGTCCAGTGAACTCATTGAAGCAGTAATGGAACAACAAAAGATTCGGAAGCCTAAATCCAATATCGCTTGTTATCTCACCTCTCAAGTTATTAGACGCCAAATCTAGGTGCGTAAGTGAAGAGAGATTGTACAAAGCTGATGGAACAGTACCAGTAAGATTGTTCACGATTAGGTGGAGGTACTGTAAATTTTTAAGACGACCGAGGTCACTCGGTATCGGTCCGTTAAGAGTATTGGTGCCGAGGTCAAGGATGGTGAGAGAAGAAAGGTTCCCGATCGTTGGAGGGATTGCACCCGTGAGTTGGTTGTGGCCAAGTCTCAAATGTTGTAGATTTCTTAGAATGCCAAGGTCTGTGGGTATCCTTCCAGAGATAATATTGCCCGACAGATCTAGGACCCTTAGCTCTCTACACTTGGTGATATTAGCAAGAATAGTACCTTCGAGGTTGTTAGAGCTCACATTTAGGACTTGAAGTTGGAGTAAATCCCCAACCTGGCTCGGAAGGACACCTGAGAATTGATTATCCTGTAAGTAGAGGGCACTAAGGAAGGAAATATTACCAAGTTGGGGGCTAATGGGACCGGTGAGTGCAAGGCTTCGTAGATTCAAGGACGAAATCCTCCTTGAATATTTATCATCGTTACACGTAACTCCAGCCCATGTACAAACATCGGAGCTGCGATTCCAAGAGGAAAGGGCACCTGAGGGATCAGTTATGCGAGATTTAAACGACAGAAGAGCTTCTCTATCTGTGAGTATGCTCTTGGAATCTGATCCTACGACTAGGAACGCAAAAGAAAATACGAACAGGAAGAAAATATGAGAATAAGAAAACAAGAATGGATTGAAGGTTTTTTCCATCATATTATTACTAAGAGAGGAGTATAGTTTCAGGTAAACTACGTACAGATGAAGCAAACGTTGGGAAGAAGCTGTGGTTATAGTATGACACCATTAATAGCAAATTTATAGACGAGTGGAATTGCTGCATGAAGAAATATCAAATATAGTGACAAACTGACAATTATCCTCCTGTATGGCTCCCAGATGCTGTATTACAATTCAACCACAGATCTTTTAGTCTACTCGAAAGTCGTTGCTGTCGCAGTTACTCAGATCACAAGTAGGACTTGCTCAAAATCAAACGTGAGGCTATCATGGTGTTTGAAACTTTCTAGTTTGAACTAACAGCGCCATTCTGAAAACGAACTGACTGGACCGGTTACAAAGTCAAGATGTGAAAGTCTTCGACATTGAAGAAAATAGGGATAACATTTTTAAAAGGGAAAAAACTACTCACCCCCAATAAACCACCTAATAAACCACACACAGCCAATCTCCACCACATACGCGCCTGGTAATCCGCACAATTCCCTCGTGATCCGCTAAAAAAATTAAAATTACAGGTATGTCTATTATGATGTGTGGTTTTGATTGTACCACGTCAGAATGTGTGATTTCTTGGGGGTGTATAGTAAAGCCCAAAACTATCATGTTGAACTTGTCACAAGTGAAAAGTTTGATAGCTAAGCGCATGTCCCTACAGTTACACAAAATATCATCCCAGATGCTGTTTTACAATCTAACCACACATTTTTCATTCCAGCTTCCTCGAAAGAGGTACGTGTCGCATGTCCTAGTTATAGTAAGGTCTTTTATCTGCAGTATAATTTCGTTTTGCATGTATTTTTTACGAAATACTTTTCTCTTTGCACAGTATATCTAACCTCAGATAGATTGTAATTAAGATGTAGGGCAAACATTGCCATGTATATAATAAGATAGAAACTGTATGCAGAAGAGTCGACGCACAGATATAACTTGCCAGAGCCTTCACGTATGGACTAGACGTTTACATCTACGTTTGGACACTTTATAGACGTTTACATCTACGTGGTTGGCATTTTTGCATTCAATTTGTGAACTAGCTAGGGGGACAATTAACAATTAACAACGCAAATAAAGTCAAAGTAGGAAACAAAATTGTCAACTACTCGTACGTGTTTCCTACGATCAAATCGCTGCAAAATTCCATAATACGTGTTTGCTACGTTCAAACTGTCCACCACACCACAGTTAAAAATAAATCCCAGCCTGATCTATACTTCTTGTTAATGGTGCTCTTCCTCCATTGAACCCAAATGTTTTCCAAATTTGAAGGTGTAGTAGTTATATTCATCTTATAAAGAGGTAACTTCCATATATTAGTTAAAAAATCACATGTGAGTAAAAGATGAGATATAACTTCCTCGCTATGACCGCATAACACACATCTCTCTGACCTAGCCGAACAGAAAGATGAAGAAACATGATATAAAACGATCACTAAAAAGCTTAAAACTATACCGCTGCCAAGAAGAAAAATAAAAACTGTTGAAGAATTACAAAAGAAAACATTAAGTAGAAAGTACCTTTCTTTTGCACCAGACCACTCATTGTTAAAAAAAAAAAAAAAGTGCCAAAATCCCCAGCCAGCGTACTGGACCTGTATATCAACTTCAATACTCTTCAGTGATCGAACTAATTTGATTCACTTGTACCGCCATCAAAAGAAAATTAGCCAGCTCGTAAAGAACGTCTTATGCGGCCCAAAACTACATTACATAAGAACGTTTCAGGAGATTAAGAAGTTTAGGCCAACCTGAAGAAGAAATTGCAACACACTGGCAATGCCAGACAAAATTGCCAGGATAAGCTGAAGTCCTTGTACTCTACAACATTGGAGGAAATTGAACACGAAAAAAGGAAATGATTGGACCATCTACAAACTATTAAAAAACATAAACAGAATGTTAGGCACAGACACCTTCATCAAACGAACAGTGTTAGCATCGATGGCCGTATTCGTCTTGAAACAAGCCATGACAGGAATACAAGATTACAAATACCTCAACATTTGAAAGAAAACAAATAAAATTCATTAGATACGAAAAAATGAGACAGCTTCACCTTCAGATGGTGTACACCTTCGACCCAACTTCATTCCTGGCGATGGACATGAAACCTGCAAGCCAAGAAAAATCAACATAAAACAAAGGTTTACAGTGTTGCAGACAGACGGCAAAAACTGAGCCTGCATAGATTGCTTTGTTCTGATGGATCCTCCATAAATAAGCTAAAGGCGGGTACAAATGCAAAACTAGGGTTCTTGTTTCCCGGTTGCAATGTGCTGGCCATGTGCAAGAAGATTGAACTTAATGCGATGAGGCAAAAGATTGAACTTAATGGAATGAATGGATTAAGAAAAAATTTACAAAACTGGTAAAACTCCACAGACCTGATAAAATGAAATTTTCTTCACGCTTCCTCTGCCTTGCGCACAGCAAAGTGCCACTACCAAAATGGCATCTGCATCGATTAGGAAATAAAGAAACATTAACAAAAAAAAATGATTAGACAAAATATCACTAAAAAGCTAAAATAATACCGCTGCAGAAGAAAAATAAAGAACTTGAAGACTGCAGAGAAACATAAATTAAATAAGCAAGTACCTTCTGTTTGCACCAGCCACACTCATGTTTAGTTCCATCTAGCTGTTGTACCATGAAGTTATCAATCACATTTTGTTGAGTAGGGTCCCGCGAATCAGAAGGATTGTTAGGTTCCATTGCAGCAGAAAAATAATACAACAAGGATGTAATTGCACAGAAGCAGCAGGAATGGGACATATGAATCAGTTACCACTTGGCAAAAAAAAGCGTACCTTCCCACCAATGGCTGGGGCAAAGATTTAGGTATTAACAATTCGTCCACGGCCTTACAGAAAGAAAAAAATATTAAGTAATCGTAAACAATAACAAAAAATGATGGAGCACTACCATAGCGATCCGAATGGCATTTCCGCCATCTCCCTGTTATGAGATCCAAAAATAACATGTAAATCCAAAAAAAAAAAAAAATTATAGCACGTAAAGTATATTTGGACATACCAAAATTGTACTCACAAATCATGAAGTTAAGAGCCCAGACAAGCAAGATTTTTCAAGAAAAGATTGCAGAACGCATCAGAACATTTATTTCAACAGGCCAAATAACCTGTCATTTCCATATTACAGGAGTTCATAAATTCGGCAAATCAAACTCTGAATCTTCATGATAAACCTCGCAGATATTACCCTGATTCGTGTAACAAATTTATTCATATCTAAGCTCCCTTCTCACCAAAACCTAAACAGGACATGAGATAATTAAAAAGTACCACAAATTTACGCTTGCTTAGGTAACATGGTAAATGACAACAATACATCGTACCTTCCTCCTGCATATAGAAGCAGCAAAAACCAACCTCCTCCTTAATCTTAAGCAGCTGCAACCAAGGCGTAGAACAATATATTACTTCCACATGAAAGAACCGTTGTCTATAGCAAATTCAACAGCATTCTCTCCCTCATTCCCCAATGTGCATGACGGGGATTAGTCAAGCTCAATATGCCAGGGTAAGTGTAGGGATGAAGGATGATGTTTCAAGGGGAAGAAATACGAAAGAGATGTATAATAGAAAACTAATACAATAACTTCAAAAATATTTTTTCAGGCCATACCTGGTTATACTAGAAAAGACTCGTATTTAGAGCACATGCGCTCCAGTTTTTGATTTGCCCGTTTAGTGCGAAAAAGTTCGTACTAGTTTTGAGAGTCCTCATGAGAAACTAATATATCATCACTAAGAGAGCGGATAAAAACATACTGTGTTGGGAAAATGAAGAAGTGAGCCGCTGTTTCAACGACAAAAGACCGGGCAGCAGGTAGATTGGTCAGATAGGTTTCAATGGAAGAAAGGGTTATTCAGAAACAAATGGCTTGGACACATTCTTCAAACTGTAACCATAAATCTTCTGCGAACCATCGTTGTTCTGCAACAAACAAGACAATTTGTTCATGATATGAACAGATAATAAAAGCGCATAACATGCGTCTTCAAGCCGCTAAATAAGTCTAGTACGGAGCGGTATCACAAAATACAAAATTACCTCCTCCTTGAAGTTAAGGTCGTATGTCTTATCCTTGTCATTATAGAACTTTGAAGCAGCTACAACCATTCAAATCACAACAGTGCCAGCGTATCCGGCTTTAGCAATAGCACTCTTGAATAATTCAAGTCCCTCCTATTTCTCCTATAATTTCCAATAAACCAAAGTTGGGTAATATGTGCATTAAATAACAAATCTCCAACAAAGGTAATATACAATGCAAACATAGTGCAGAATCTAAGTCACCATGGAGAGGGGTATGAAAAAGCACATCGGTATATGCCACTCAGACAGCATAACCAATTATCCCAATGCAAAACAAAATGTAAAATTGAGAACAAAATTGCTAGGGTAAGTTGAGTCCATGTACTCAGTACAAACTGAAGAAGAAACTGAACACAAAAAAAGGGGAATTGATTGACCAACTACAACTATGACAAAACATAACCTTAATGTTAGGAGCAAAGACACCTTCATTACCAACTTTGATGGCATCCTGACCGTATTTCTTCTTGATCACAGCCTCACAGAATACATGATGCTAAGTACCTCAACAACAAAGAAAACAAATAAAATTCGTAAGGCACGATAATGAGACGGCTCACCTTCAGATGGTGATACACCTCTGAAACTACCCACAACAACCTGATATACAAATTAAGACACTAGATTAGGCACTTAATGGTGTAACTCTAAAAAGGTTCAATGGTTTTTTTCAGAAAAACTTTATAAAAAAAAAAAAAAAAAATCTGGTTTTTGTCAAAACAGCAAGCTGCCACAACATATGCAGGGTTGTTGAATGAAGTAAATACAACAATTGCTAGAATAAGAGAAGAAATTACCTCACAACAGAAACTGAGGAAAGCACGGGGAGCACAATAAAAGAAATAATGAATTTTTCACAACATTAACACCGAAGAGTAGAATATCTAATTTGAAGGAAAAGATAAAATTCCAATGTAACATCGGATGAAGCATACCTGCACCGGACCAGCAGCCACCAACAACCCAGCTACACACCCCCCCACCACACGGCCATCTGGACTTGCTAAAGAGACGCTCATTCCACCTGATCGGCTCTTCCAACCATTTTCATTTGGCTGAATGATCCAGAAAAGACAACAACTCAAAGCGTCCCTACAGAAGCAAAATAGCATACAAATACCATTAAATATTTCATTTGCCACAGAGCAGAAGTTATGAAATATTTTTCCTTGCACTTCACAAAGAGAAAAAAAAATGCACTCAAAATCAAGATTATGTAGACATTGAGGCTTCCTAGCTCATGCAATATTTCAAAAATCAAAGGAACTTGGTCTAGGGATCTCAGGTGTGAAAAGCAGCATTGTAGTTGTATGAAAAGCAGCAGCAGCAACTACACTCGTTCTAATGATAATAAAAATAATAATGTGAATAAGGATGCTAAGCTTCTCCCGCTACTTCTTTCTCAAAAACAATGATGGCTGTTGAAAACTTGCTTCTTCATGCTCTTAACCAATGAAGCTCTGTGGTGAGTGTTTTTGCACCCCTAAGGCTTTCTCAGAAAAGACTCTTGAAAACTAATGGTTTCAGTTTGAATGTCATTCCTCATACAGTTTTATTAAAACATGTTGAAAATAGTCTAGAGAGATGTGCATAAGTACTACGGGTTCCTTGGCAAATAACTAACTTAAAATACTAACATATACATGTGATCATTGTGATGTCTGCTAGGTCCCAATGTTTAAAGTTTATCATAGTCCATGCTGATGGAGCAATGCAAAAACACCAACAACAGAGTAAGACTGTCAGGCTAAGTATATTGCAACAATAAGGACACCATATAGGATTGAACTCATGAAGTTAAACTACAAGTAATAATTCATCCATTTCTGCGGAATCTGTTGAAATACTACTATATTGAAGGCGCTGCACATTATAAGTTACAACTGTACAGTATTATCAACAATGACATGTTATGTAGACATTTAGTAACCAAATAGCAGCATGTTACTGTAGAAAATTCAATTTGCTAAAAAGCATTTCATAAGCCCCTCTACAGAAAAACAGCAGATTCTCATTCATTCTAAAAACAATAAAGCGTTCATGATCAAACCTACTCGTGTATACCGTAATATATAATTTTAAAATAATAATTAAAAAAAAAAAGCCATTGAGAGGCAAATTGAAAAAAAAAAAAACATCTTTGAAAATTTTCTCGTTGAATTTTTTTCAATTTAACCCCAAATTTTCCAAAATTTTCTTGTTTGAACCCATTAAGACTTTGCTCCAAAATACCTATTTAAAAGAATTTTTTGGAAAAAAACTTTTTATATTAAAATTGTACATATCTCATGAAAATTTACAAGTTTTGCGTTGAAACTAAGGTTTTAAATGCCGTTTTGTACCGAGTTACGGTAAGTTCCAAACTCGAGAGGTGTCAACCGTACCGTGCCGACCGTGCCTAAAATACGATTTTATGCTTTTGAAAATTAATTGAAGCCTTGGAAGCTATTTTTATAGGACATTAAAAATAGTATACATGCACGCTAAAGTCTGTTTTTGGGCCCATGAAGAGCTGTCGCATTGTGCCCTTCACGGGCACATATTTATCACAAAAAAAAAAAAAAGGCTACAAGAAACAACACGCCCGCGAAGGGGCCAAAAAAAAAAGGCTAAAAAAACAATACGTCCGTGAAGGGCTGATGGGCCGTGAAGGGCTGATGGGCAACAAAAACATGCCCGTGAAGGGTGGCTGATAGGACAGCCCTTCACGGGCAAGAAAATAATAAGTACTTATCTCTTAGAAGTATTGTTTTAATGTTTGTTGGCCTTCTTTTTTGCTAATTACCCAAATCTTTTTTCTCACTCTTTTTAGCTAAACTTTTAAATAAATTTAACCCTTACTTACTTATTTTATATTATTTGCTGTAATAAATATATTAACTCAATCTATCTTTTTCAGTATTTTATTTATTTATTTATTTTACCTCAACATAATATGAAAGCATTTTTTAATACACATTCGATAACCATAGGTTTATTGTTTTATTTTGAACAACATGATCCATTCTAAGTCAGCATCCATATCAAATGTAATTCAAAATTTTGTTTTTCTTTTTTGTTTGGCTTAATAGTTACATAAGCTTTTCTTCCCTTTTTATTTGCGTCTCAACTGTTATGTAAATTCTTTTATTAATATTTCAAGGGTAAGAAATTACGATAGACGGAATGTAGTAGAAAATTCTAACACAATAACTTCAACAATATTTTTTCACACCATACCTGGTTAAACTTGGCAAGATGCCTAGAACAGCAAGTGACTCCAGTTTTGATTTGGTCCTATTGTGTGAAAAGCTTGTACTAGTTTTGAAGCATCCTTAGAATGAGAAACTAATATATCATCACTAGAAATATATAGGAACATATTGTTGCTACACCGACTGTAACATCAACAGCGAAAGTATCCTCCGTTTCACCACTAAAAAAGCATGCACATAAGTTAGCATCAACGTACAGGTAAAATAAGTGTGACAGGGGCGAGCAGACAAGTTACCTTCAATACTCTCAATGACCAAACCAATTTGATTCACCAGTACCGCTATCAAAGAAATTTAGCTTGCTCAAATATGAACGTTCTATGGCCAAAACAACTAACCATAAGAATGCATTGCATGCTGCAATAGACACACAAAAAGTCGAACTTTTGGATTCAAGGTAGAATATGTTTTTTTTTCTAAAAATACACAGATCACGATGCTCACCGTGCAGATAAGTTATGGTCAAATGGGTCGTCAATAGAAACAATGGGGTATTCAGAAACAAATGACTTGCATACATTTATCAAACTGTCATCAGAAATCTTCTGCGAACCATCGTCATTCTGCAACAAACAAGACAATTTGTTCTAGATATGAGCAGAGAACAAAAGACCAAAACACATGGCTTCAGCCTGCTAAATAAGTCTAATAAGGAGTGGTATCACAAACTACAAAATTACCTCAAGATAAGGTTACATGTCTTATCGTTGTCATTATAGAACTCTGAAGCAGCAACATCCATTCCAATCATAACCTTGCCAGTGTATCCTGTTTTAGCAATAGCAGTTTTCAATAATATAAGTCCCTCCTTATTCTCCTATAAATTCCAAAAGAAAAAAAAAAACAAAATTAACAAGAAAGCTAAAAGAGGATCCCTAAACCAAAGCGCAAATACTAAAGTTTGTTGGGTATAATACGTGCCTCATATAACTAAACTCCAACCAAAGGTTAAGATACAATGCAATCACAGTGCACAATGTAAGGCAACCACGGCGAGCGCTGATGAAAAAGCACGTCAGTAATGCCACCCCATACAAGGGGGGGCATAACCAATTATCCCAATGCAAAACAAAATGTAAAAATCGAGAACAAAATTGTCAAGATAAGAAATTGAACACAAAAAAGAAATTGATTGACCAACTACAACTATGACAAAACATAACCTGAATGTTAGGAGCAAAGACACCTTCATCACCAACATTAGTAGCATCCTGGCTGTATTTCTTCTTGATCACAGTCCTAATAAACTGGAATTTTCTTCACGCTCGCTCCTGCCTTTCACACAGCAAGTGAAACTGCCAAATGCCATTTTAACCGAGCTGGAAATACAGAAAGATTAAGAAAACATGATTATATAAAACATCACTAAAAAGCTAAAACTATACCGCTGCAGAAGAAAAATAAAGAACTTGAAGATTACAAAGAAACATTAAGTAAGAAAGTACCTTCTGTTTGCACCAGACCCACTCATTTGTAGTGCCAAATCCCCAGCCAGCGTACTGGGACATTATATCAGCTTCAATACTCTCAGTGATCGAACTAATTTGATTCACTTGTACCGCCATCAAAGAAATTAGCCAGCTCGTAAAGAACGTCTTATGGCCAAAACTACATACATAAGAACGTTTCAGGAGATAAGAAGGTTTAGGCCAACCTTAAGAAGAAATTGCAACACACTGCAATAGCCAGACAAAATTGCCAGGATAAGCTGAGTCCTTGTACTCGGTACAACATTGGAGAAATTGAACACGAAAAAGGAAATGATTGACCATCTACAACTATTAAAAAAACATAACTAGAATGTTAGGAGCACAGACACCTTCATCACCAACATTGGTAGCATCATGGCCGTATTTCTTCTTGATAACAGCATGACAGAATACAAGATACAAAGTACCTCAACATGAAAGAAAACAAATAAAATTCATTAGATACGAAAAATGAGACAGCTCACCTTCAGATGGTGTACACCTTCGACCCAACTTCATTGCCTGCGATGGATCATGAACTCCTGCAAGGCAAGAAAAATCAACATAAAACAAAGGTTTACAGTGCTTACAGACAGACGGCAAAAACTGAGCCTGCATAGCATTGCTTGTTTCCTGCATGTGATCCTCCATAAATAACACTAAAGGCGGGTACATGCAAAACTAGGTTCTTGTTCCCGGTTGGCAATGTGCTGCATGGCAAAAGATTGAACTTAATGCGATGAGGCAAAAGATGACTAGTAATGGAATGAACGATTAAGAAAAATTACAAAACGGTTAAAAACTCCACAGACCTATTAAAATAAAATTTTCTTCACGCTCCTCTCCCTTGCGCACAGCAAAGCTGCCACTTACCAAAATGCATCGTGCATCGATTAGGAAATAAAGAAACATTAACAAAAAAAATGATTAGACAAACTGACAAAGCATCACTAAAAAGCTAAAATTATACGCTGCAGAAGAAAAATAAAGAACTTGAAGATAGCAAAGAAACATAAATTAAATAAGCAAGTACCTTCTGTTTGCACCAGCCACACGTTGTTTTAGTTCCATCTAGTGTTGTACCATGAAGTTATCAATCACAGTTTGTTGAGTAGGGTCCCGCGAATCAGAAGGATTGTTAGGTGCCATTGCAGCAGAAAAATAATACAACAAGGATTAATTGCACCAGAAGCAGCAGGAGTGGACATATGAATCAGTACACACTGGCAAAAACGTACCTTCCCAACCAAGGCTGGGGCCAAAGATGGTATTAACATTCTCCACAGCCTTACAGAAGAAAAAATATTAGGTAATCGTAGACAAATAACAAACAAATGATGGAGCACTACCATAGCGTCCAATGGCATTTCCGCCATTCTTCCTTGTATTGAGAATCCAAAAATAACTTTGTAATCCAAAAAAAAAAAAAAAAGTATAGCACGTAAAGGTATATTTGGCATACCAAATATTTGTACTCACAAATCATGAAGTTAAGAGCCCAGACAAGCAAGATCAAGATAAAGATTGCAGAACGCATAAGAACATTTATTTCAACAGCCAAATAACCTGTCATTTCCATATACAGGAGTTCTAACTTTCCATAGCAAATACAAACTCTGAATCCTTCATGATAAGCCTCGGCAGATATTACCCTGTTCTGTAACAAATTATTCATATCTAAGCTCCCTTCTCACCAAAACCTAAACAGGACATGTGATAATTAAAAAGTACCACAAATTTTACGCTGCTTAGGTAACATGGTAAAGAAACAATAATCAACTTCCTAGTATGGCTCCATAGATGCACGTAACTTCCCTCCTGCATAGACAGCAGCAAAACCAACCTCCTCTTCAATCTTAAGCAGCTGCAACCAAGCATAGAACAATATATTACTTCCACATGAAAGAACCGTTGTCTATTGGCAAATGTCGAACAGCATTCTCTCCTCTTCCCCAAATGTGCACGACGGGGATTAGTTCAAGCTCAATATGCCAGTAAGTGTAGGGATGAAGGATATGTTTAAGGGGAAACAATAACGAAGAGAGTTGTGTAATAGTAGAAAATCTAAACAAATAACTTCAAAAAATATTTTTCAGGTCATGACCTGGCGTATACTAGGGCAAGACTCGATTAGAGCGACACTGCGCTCAGTTTTATTGGCCCTGTAGTGCGAAAAGTTCGTACTAGTTTAGAAGAGTCCTCATGAGAAACTAATATATCATCACTAGAGACAGATAAAAACATACTGTTGTTAGACCGACCGTAAGATCAGCAATAAAAGTGTCCTCTGTTTCAACACTAAAAG
>MJHO01000664.1:0-18730 GCA_002076135.1 Xerophyta viscosa | reverse complement strand
CAAAGCAAGATATGGTGACGTACATTAGGTAAGAAATTGCCTACCCCCTTCCCAATAATAAGTCAGAATAGACGGATGTCCATGTATAAAACAATAGCCATAACAAAGACTCCTCATGCACACACAACTATTCCACCATAAGAAAGTACAAGAAAGCTGCGCCATTGCTTCTTTTTCTTCCCCTGCTATACTAGTAGTTTTATTGTTCATGAACTTGTAAACTGCCTATTTCTGCAGTGATAACCCTTACCTATTTCTGCAGTGAATAGCCCTTTTCCCCAGATTATCCTAGAAACTTGTACTAGGTAACCAATGAGACGGGTCCGATTGGATTCATACCCACCACTTCTTCTCAAACTTACTAAGAGGTAGTCAGATGTGGAAAGACTATTTAGAAAAGTATGCCTCAAGATGTTGATTTTCCGAAGGCATTGTGCTCAGTAAGTGATTAAGGAAGACTTCTACAGATGGTTTAATGCAGCCTCAGCTATCGTCAGGAGAACATAATATCATTTGCCCACATCTCTCGACATGTTAAATTCTACTGTACTCGTTTAAGTATTGGATAGAAAATAATCAACAGCTCCAAGCTGCACATCCACTAGAAAGAGTTTAGTTATGAGTATATAAGAGTCTCAAATAGAGCAAATTTCTTATATAGAGATGTTATTTGAATATATGAGTTAGCTAGAAGTTTACGTTTTTAAGTCATCTCTAATGGTAGCGTTACAGGTCCTCTATCTATCTTTTGCAGTTTTCTCTGGTTATTATGAGCGGAAATTATATTTCAATTCCTTCCAGAAGCTTGAGAATTTGCCATACATATTTCTTTATATAGACCACAACACAGAATCTATGTTTGGAATAAAATGTTTGATATCCTAATTGGAACCAACATCCTTTAAAAGAAGTAACAAAACATCTTCACATATTAATTCATATACTATCTACATAATAGTAAATGATATATCTACTAGATTGAAACTTCTAATATACTTATAAGATCCTACGCCCTAGAAAATTGCCCTTGTCCTCTAGGTTGGAGATGGTGAACATAATATGAGAAAGATTGGCGGAAGGCATATTAGAAGCCAATTTTTGGAGCTTCCTACACCTAAGATGTCCTTAAAGATCGCGGAGTGCAATTATATGAAAAGTTGCCCATTGATGAAATTGCAAAAACACCAAGCTAATCTGATGTTTGGGTAACTTAGAGTTGAGTGCCGAAAATTTAGAGCAAGGTTTTACGATTTGCGAAATGTGTCGGATCTGTGGAGATCCGGCACTGAGCCGGCCGGCATGTCTCTCTCTCTTTTTTTTTGTCTATGTTTGCATTGTCCATCTTCCTAGCGGAAGGACAGTGATATTTGTCATGCCGTGTTGGCGTGACATTATTGCGTGGATATTTTCTTTTTAATTTTTTTTTAAAAAAATTATTTTATTAATTTGTATTCAATCTATAAATATAATAAATTAATTATATTTTATTTTTAATCCTGATACAATCATAAATATAATAATTAATAATTGAAACGGGTCGGCATAGTCGGCATGTCTCGAGTTTGGAATTTATCGAAACTCGTCTCGGCACGGTACGGAAAACCTTGAATTAGGGTGATCATTCCCCAACCAAAACTTCTTTATAATCCACCTAACATCAAGAGGAGTTGGACTAATTCGATTACTTCATATCACTTTCCATAACTAGTAGAGCTCTTATATCACCAAACCTATGCCTTCTTTATGATATTACGGAAGCCCCTTTCACTCTGTGCTAGCCGAGGTCGTACTCTACGGTGTAGAATTTGTTTTTGGTTCTTTTCTCATGTCGATGTTGTGTCTTCCTATATCACTGCGTTAAGTTATCCCACCTCCATCCAGCAAGAAAAATGTCCCACTTGCATGTAAACCTTCCCTCCATTTTTGCTTATTAGAATGAGCTTCTTGCAGTTGAATCAAGTTGATGAATCACTGTCAACGCAACTGCGTCATGGCTTCATTCATTTTGTCCATGTGCATGCTTAAGTGGTCTTAGTTGAGGTTCCTAGGAACTGCATTCACAAATTAGGTATAATAAAAGTGAAATTCCTATCCTTTCTTGAAATTCCTATCCTTTCTCACTATATTGGAGAAAATTGATTCATCCCTTTCATGCTAGAAATTTGGAATGCAATTCCATTAGAGGAAGCTTAACAATATACAACTCAACTTCCATACAGACGAACACTAAGAAATCATAATAATCTTAGTTGGATAAAGAAATAGAATCATCGCAACTCAGCTTCCATTAGAGGAAGCTAAACAATATAAACTTTCTTACGAAGACTCAATAACAATCAAACTCAAATTCATAATTTAAATTCGGAATCAATAACACGTAAGCATACCTAATATTTTCTCTAAGCAAGGATCATGAATAAGATGAGTATCAGCATTTAACAAGCGGTGCCATCACTTGCCACAATAGGGAAAATAATCATCATTTAAAGCAAGAACTTTTGTCATGCTAATTAGTCTGCTTAAACAAACAGCTTTGGATGGAAGCAGCAATATGATATGCATATCATAGTGAAAGTGAGTTACACGATCTCTATAAAATAAACCAATATGGTGAATATGGGGTTATCTAACCTGGATACATATTGTTGTGAAATACCTCCCAAGCTCTTCAGCATTAAGTTATGATAAATAAAAAGTCTGAAGTCAATTCATTATTTGCAAGTATGCTCAGAAAGAGATATTAGTGAAACTTTGCTAAAACCAATCAAGTTGAGGTCTATACAAATGAAAAGATCAAGTAGATAACCTGCTTTCTCTCTGCATGAGCGAGGACACCTCCATATTTAAGAACCTTTAAAACTTCAACAGGCTGCTCTTCTTCTCTTCTCCACTATTTTTGGAACCTTAACCCACTTTAATGACTTTACTGCACTTTCCTATATATACCTGAAAAGTGTCCACCCTACAAAACATGGCACCAATGGTGACATCCATGTCAGTTGATTACACCATCTTCTAGAATGATAATTCCAATGGAAAAACAACACAACCTCAAGACACCACCAAACGGCCTAAGAATAAAACTGTCAGCAGCTTGAGAATAACGCCATAAACAACATTCCGTTGACTAATACTCCTTAATCTAAAAGATATAAGATGATAAAAGGATTTAATAGGTCAACAGAAAACTAGCTGACATGCTAACTTACCTTAACAATTTTCTATCTTACCTAATTCAATCCGTCATTAAGGATCTATAACATGTACCATGTCTACAATATGAATGCATTTAGGAAAAATCCTATGTATGTAGAAAACTTCTACATCAAAATTCATTCTAACAAAGAAAAAAAATCGACCACAAAAAAAAAAAAAAATAAAAAAAAAAAAAAACAAAAAACCAAAACCAAAAAAAAAAAAAAAAAAAACCTTTTTTTAAGATAGGGGAAATGTAATTGCATACTGTCTCCTTGCAAATAGCCACTTCCAATGCATAATAAAGAGAAATCAAGTTTACATTGCAAAAGGGGAAATCTGAAAAAGAAATTTACCAGTTGCCTATAAAAGCTAAACAAACATTTCGTGCCATTTGCTTTTCGCTAGGAATCAATAACACCGGATACCTCACCACTAGCAAAAGAGAAGAAATAGCAAGTTAATAACATATCAAGCATCATAGGGGACGTTAAAAATATCTACATTAGGTATGCTAAGCGAGAATATAAATGTCTAACTATTTCAAATTGTTTAATAAATGGCTTATGCCTAAGGGTTAATATAATGGGCACACTCCCTTCTTATTACCATAAGACTGAACAGCCTAAAGCAAAGACCATTAGCCACTTCATTTAATGCGTTGGACTCCCATCTCAACAATTACAAATGTAAGCATAGCATAAGAGCATCAGTGTACCTCATAAACCTTCCTTCGGTCATGAACTAAGCACTCCGTTCCAATTCGTTCACTAGAAATGACCTAGAAGAAGATTCAGGCAAAGCAAAATATTTCAAGTCAAATATAAACATATTTAAAATAAGATAATTCCTCTACCAAAATTTATGCCCAAACCCCTTTTTTGTTCACGTAGGCTTTAGTTGGGCTCAAAGGATTCTTTGTTGTAGCACGCCTTAGCTTCCTCTTAATCACATATAGATCCTATTCTAACTGCCTCTTGTTTTCCTAGATGAGGTTAGAAATTCGAAAGTCTAACCAAAGCCTGCTATTGGTCAAATGCAAAAAATGGACTAAGGACTGTTTGGAGAATACCCCACATCATCTCAAATCATAGAGAAGAACAGATAGACCAGCATGGCGTGTTCATAACCGCCTCATGCACCTAACTTCCAACTAGGGCGCCGGTAACAGCTTGGATTAGATGTTTACTCGAGTAATTGTATTGGACATAAAAACACGTGCAATAACTATAATATAATTTTAAAATTATGAAGCCAACAACAATAACAAAGCCTTCTCCCAGCTACAAGTTCACCAAATCCTAATCGGTATCTATATCTGCCCGTCAAACTAATGGACCATCACAAAATTATTCCAAGTAAATCATTGATCATGCATCTCGGCTATTCAACAAAGTGCTATATGGTGTGTGGTATATACAAAACACGGAGAGTACGAATCTCACTTGCGTAAAGCAATATATGCCTTGGCTTTTCGTAATGGAAATCCAAATGAATAGAAAGCAATCAAGCAGTCTTAGATCGACCAAATGTAAAAACACAGAAAATGATCACTGAGTTTACAGTCAAATAAAAGAGAGAAGGAAACATAAACTTCATTTTATGACCATTCTACTAACAAAAATATATTCAGATAGAGATAGTAGCGAAAGCATGTAAAAACCAATCAAGTTGAAGTCTATATAAATGAAAAGATCAAATAGGAAACCTGCTTTCTCCCAGCATGAGAGAGGACACCTCCATATTTGAAGTACCTTTAAAGCTTCAACAGGCTGCTCCTCTTCACCTTCGCCACTATTTTTGGAACCTTAACCTACTTTGATGACTTTAACTGCACTTTCCCCTATATACCAGAAAAGTGTCAACCCTACAAAACACTGCACGATGGTGACATACATATGTCGGTTGATTACTCTATCTTCTACAATGATAATTCAATAGAAAAACAATGCACCTCAAGAATGCCATCGAAATGGTCCTCAGAAACAAAACTGGTGAGCAGCTTGAGGAATAACGCCATAACAACACACCCTTGACTAATAATCCGTAATCTAAAAGACATAAGATAATAGAAGGATTTAAAAACAGATAAACATAAAGTCAGCTGACAGTTAAATCTTACTCCGTCCGTATTAAGGATTAAACCATGTACCATGTCTTACATATGAATGCATTTAGAAAAATCCTATGTATGTAAGAAATTCTACAGTCAAATCATTCCTAACAAAGAACAAAAATCCTACCACAAGAAAAATTTCGCGTCCCGCTCCCCGCCCGGCCAAGCCCGCCAAAACCCTGGCTCCACCACAGAGCCGGGTCTCTTTTCGCTTCCCGAAAAGAGGGTATCCCTTATGGAGGTGCTAAGGGTTGGCCTCCCCAAGTATATCAACACAAACATTCATACTGCCAGCCATGTGGGAACAATTCTCGAAACGCGAACGTAGCGCGCGGCCCAATTTGCGCCCAACTCGCGCCCAGCCGATAGTTCGGTCGCGGCCGGTCCTTGGTTTCCGGTCGACCGGAAACCGCGCAGATCGCGCACCTTCGTGCCGATCCCGCCCAAATCCGGGGCCTCACAAAAAAGAAAAAGAAAATCCGGGCTTCAGTAGAGCAAGCTCGCAACCACTCATTCCTCCTGATAGAGTGCTATTTAGGCAACTATCTATCCTTGTTCACGAAGTAGGTATATTACGAGTGAAATGCCTATCCTTTATCACTATAGTGGAGAAAATTTCATCCCTTTCATGCCTTTAAAATTTGGAATGCAACTTCCTATACAGCCGACACCTAGTTATCCTAAAATCGTATTTGGAAAGAGAAATAGAATCACCGAAACTTAGCTTCTATTAGAAGTAGCTTAATAATATAAACTTCTATCTGCTCTATACAAACGAAAATCAAATAGGAAACCAGCTTCTCCCAAAATTGAGCGATGGATCATGTGATAGTTAGGCATATGTGCTAGCCAAGGTTTAAAGGCATGGTTTGACGTCCTTCGGTCGGGCAACGCGTCGTGCCGACCGAGACGTCTCGGTGCCGCCACTTGGCGGCACCGGAGAGGCCGAAACTGGCTATTTTTTCGGGCCATTTCGCGTTCGACCGTGCCGACGCGTTTCGTCGGCACGGTGTGTCGTCTCGACTCGTTTTCGGTCGCAACGGTGTGTCGTTCGACCGTTTCGTCGGCCACGGTCGCAATTTTCGCTTTTTTTTTTTTTTTTTTTTTTTTTTAAAATAATTGAGTAATCATCATAATTTATCATGGGTTATGTAGTAATATATTTTAAATAGGCACGGAGTAAATTTATATGAATTTAGATGAGAAAATACTATTCCTTCAGGGTCATTTTTGAACCCTGAAAAAATCAGGGCTGATGTGGCGTGTTCTACATCAGCCCATCATTTATTATTTTTTGATATTAATAATGTCTAGAAAACAAGCACTTTAATTTGACTTTTTTGATAAAGTTGTGAAATGTATTATTTCCAAAAACATTGAAGATGTGTGAATAAACACTTTTCAAGTATTTTTATTAAATTTAACTTGGCTGATGTGAACGCCACATCAGCCTGGATTTTTTCCAGGGTCAAAATGACCCGAAGAATACATATCTCGATTTAAGATTTCGTCGGTATCACCACACCAAACACTCCCATGTGGTAATGATTTATAAATGTGCCTTTGAATTTTAATCAAATGGAATGAGATCTTTTTGTTATTTAATTTTTATTTACTATTATATAATAAATCTTATCTATTTTTTATATAATTGTACGATTCGGCACTGGTCGGCACAGTCGTGCACCGGCACGGTCGGCACGTCTCGATGATCTGGGTTTACCGAAACTGCGAAACGGCAACGGCACGGTAAACCTTGCCTGTACTCAGACCTTTTCAATCACAACTTAAACTTTGAGCTGCTTCATTAGTGATCTTTTGAAGTTCCAATTGGAACTTCTAATAGCACACAAAAAAGACATATGAAAAAAATAAGCTGATCAACATATGAATGATATTTGCTACAGTATGTGTGAATGATATTGATATAGTATATGTGAATGATAACCACAATTACATAAAGTAAAAGATAACAAGAAAATGGGAATCCCATAACTTCTCGTAGAAGAATTACCTGAAGTTCCGCTTCTTTCGTTTCATCGGTAGAATAACCCTACTAAAAGCAAGCAGACATGGTTCTATAATGAAGAGCACACCAGCATAAAGTCCCAGGCGTATGGACCTATCCACCAGAAAACTAGGTACCTATAGCCAGCCTATTTTTATGTCAAACTCCTAACTTCATCATCGCTCTTTTTTCTGAGCTCTCTACAATTTCTATCTCATGCTTCAAAATAGAAACTTGTGTAAGCATATAAATTGCACAAAAACATAGAGTCAATTTAAAGATATGCTTTTCAAGCAAAAACTTTTACAGGAAAATTGTAGTAGCAATACCCACCTCAATAGCTAGCTGCCTTGCTTTATCTTCAGAGGCACACAGAGCTTCATTACTTTCTCGTACAATCTTTTGGTAGTTAACAAGCTTTTCCTGCAATTCTTCATTTTTCACAACATGATATCAATAGGAAATAAGAAACCAAATAGACAACATTGTAAAATTCCACAAACATAAAAATAAAAATAAGGCCAAAATTTAGTAAATGCCCCTCTGGTGCACTGAGTGAGTGCTTTTGGCAATCTTGCCCCTATATTTATTTATTTTGTGACTTTCATGCCTCTTTACTATTAATTTGGGAACGCGATACCGCCTGAAGAGGATTTAGGTGTTTAATTACGCTGATGTGGCACAATTAAGAAAAATATATAAACAAGAGTATTTTTAAAATTAAAATAAATTAAAAAGCTTAATTAGTGCCACATCAGCATAAATTATTTTATGGTTTTTGGTATAATTTGCGGGGTAACAATCATTTCTATCAGAAGTGCTAGGGCGCTAAAAGTAAGTATTCAAACCATATACTTTAATTTAAACATAGTACAAACTTCTGCATCAATTCGAGGTCTATAGCATGGTTGAGCTACAAAGTTATGGTGGAAACTCTTGGAATGAGTTATAAAAGAAATATAAATGTACAATAAGGTGTATTTATGTTTCTGTTAAAATCATAAAGATAACAATTTTAAAAGTTATAACCATTTGCTCACTTTTTGCCAGGTCAGTGTCATTCTGACGTCAACAGGAAACATTACCACAAAATGCATGGGCTACTTATAACCATAACTTAATAGGAGTATTGACTTCATGATTCAACTCTTTTATGGTATCTTCATGAATGCATATTTGAAAAACATGCGTTTCTTGACAATTTTGGACGTTTGTATTTGAAGTAGATAATATGTGAAAAGACAATATTTGAAGTAGATCATTACCTCTTGTTTTTCAAAACATTTCTTATGACAATGTAAGCCATATGGTCCAGCTCCCTTTTTTTATTTAAGCGCTCAAGATTACTTATGGAACCAAAAGCTTTTCTTTCCACCTTGGCGGATTTCAACCAGGTTACCGTAACAAAGAACGTTAATCACAGAATGTATATGTGATTCCTGCATTACATAAAACAAGAAATTGACCTTCTTCTCATTAAAATAAAGGAAAAGGGAAATAATTGTATTATTGAATAGCATCCTGAAAATGTTTCAAGTGTTAAGTGTACTCTCAAGCATATATATGGATGTTCTAATAAAAAAAACTCGATTTGGAAAATATGGAAGTTCATAATCTAACTTGTGTTTCCATGTCTGGAATGCAGGACTTCCCCTTGAAAAATGACGAAAAAAGAAAGTTAAAATACATCACAACATTATAAATGTACAGGCATAGTCTGCATATAATGACAGGCAAGAGCAAAACTCATCTAGCACCTATGCGTATGCTTTTTATTTTAAATTCTCTTACCACACCCAAGTTTCCGAAAAAGAACATTCAAAAACTTAAAATTTGTGTGCATTAGCACGGCAGACACGTTCTGAGATCAAGGTTTAATGAACCGCAGCTTGGCACACCTCTTAATTCCCCGAGTCTACGCAATTGTGTACATAAAACCTATTCACTTTTATATTACTACTAAGAATATCAAATTTTTAGATATGTCATTTTTAATGACCTTGATGGAAGTCTCCTACTTACCACTACTACATTTCATAAGAACTCCAACTATCATACATAAAAATCCCTTAAATACTTCTGAGTATATAATGATAACCTACCTAGTCAACCTACCTGCTGAATTGCAATGCAGTCTAGAAAACAGGGGATCCGTGAATACATGATAAGCATTCCATTTTCTACCAAAAAAGCATAATAGGCAAGAAAATGAACATACAACTTTTTTTTGAGATAACGAGGCGAAACCTCTCATTGGGTCTCCGCTAAATTTTATAATTAGATTTCTATTTTCTAGTTCAACTTTTGAGTTTCATGTGTAAAATTTGAATCTTAAATTTCAAAATTTGAAATTAAATTTTTAGTTTTTTGAATTTGAAATTATAGTTCACTTTTGGAGTGAAATTCGACTTTTAGAACCTATAATTTTAAAATTAAGCTTGAAAATAGAAACTAGAAATGTAATTTTGAATTTTGAAAAATAAATTGCGAAAATAAAAAATCGTAAATGGTGATAAGAAAAAACAAATATTAAAATGCTGCTGAGAGGCTTTGAATCCACCACCAGCTATGGAATAATTCCTTCAATCCACCACCAGCTGAGCTAGGATAGTATATCATTATATTGTTGTTATCCTCTTCACAACACCGGTAGGTAAGAAAAAAGCGTCTATATCAAATATATGTAATATGTGTGTGTGTGTATATATATACACATATAAATATACATGTACATACATATACGCATACACATTACATATACATATACACATGTATATATATATATATATATATATATATATATGTATATATAATACGTACATGTACATTTGTATATGTATGTACATGTATATGTATATATATATATATATAATACGTACATGTACATTTGTATATGTATGTACATGTATGTATATATATATATATATATATATATATATATACTCTCCACTTTTTCCTTCATAAAAAGTGTAATAGAGCTTTAATAAATATAAGCAGTCAGCATATAAAAAGTGCAAAAAGTTCATAAGAGTAATAGAGACGGATGAGTATTTAAGGTAAACCAGAAATTCACCAAAGGCCTGAAGCCTCCCTAATAGCTGGCCCATGGAAGCAGAGAACACCTGAGAATCATAAGAAAAGGAGGGGAGCAAAAATAATAAGAGAGGGCCTATCAGAATTCAGAACAGAGTATTGACTAAAATGTAAAAACAATTAGCAAGGGAATGCATTTCAGCAAAAACCTAAGGGAATCACTATTAGACGTGCATTTACATGCAGCTACATGAATTGTACTTTTCTCATGAATCTTAGGGAAAGAAGAGTTCTGACTTTGCTGTTGTTGCTGTTATTCTTTCTTGCGCTGCCGCCACCACCGACATCACAACCGACATCGTTCTCTTTGTTATCTCCCATTACGCCGCAGGCTCGTCCAATTCACAGGCGAAATCCAACAGAAAACTGGTAATCTATGATTCCTCCCTTGACTCATTCTCCACTGGTATAGCTTGCTCGTATGTAGAGAGAGAGACACACACACAAAAACACAAACACAGAGGGGGAGAGAGAGAGAGAGAGAGAGAGAGAGAGAGAGAAAGAGAGAGATCACCTCTATGAATTTCTGTAGAAGAAGTTACAGCTGAAAATGCTTAAGCAAAAACTAGCGTGTCCCTCATTTATACATAGAACACGCGTGCACCCACACACACACACAAACAGACAGACTTTTTAATTATTTAATTTCATCATATAAAGAGATCATCCTTACAAAACCCTTTATAAAGAGATACTGATTGTTGCTATTGCCTAGAAAAATAAAATAAAGAAACAGAGAAAGTTCTACATGGAACGTATTAACCGAGAAAGGGAAGCGGAGAGAGAGACAGAGACAGATTAGAGCCGCATTCACAGCAGATATATAGTGAGAGAGAGAACGACAAAGTATAAACCCAAAAGAAATGAACGCCGCAATTGCAGTTTCACGAAAGAGAGAAAGAAACAGTAAGACATCAGACATTTTCGATCCTCTTACCAGATCAGCATAAATCGACCAAACCAGAAATGAATAGATTGATGAAAATATCAAGAAATTGAAACACCATTTATAGAAGGATTCGCTTATCTTCGATTCTAAAAGATTGATTGGAAGAAAGTACCTGTATCTTCGGTCGTGTGTGAGTGGGAGGAGCTGGATTCCACAAGAAGAACTCACTGATCTTCGACCCTCTACCAGATCGATATATATATCTCGAGCAAGCAATCGATGAGACGCAGTTAGGGAGATACCTGTGTGTCAAGATAAACCTTACAGCAACATTCATGGAAGCACTCTACATTCTATATTTCTGAAAGATGAAGGCTAGTTGTTTATAGGGACGGAGGGGGAAGGGGGACCGGGGCTCACAATTTTGTTCTCCTGGGTTTGAAATTATTCATAGAAATTAGGTCGTCGTACTATTTGCGTAATAGCTGCAAAGGGATAGGCTACGTTAGAGTTATTTTGAGAGATATAGGACTCCTATATCTGCAAGGTTTACCATGCCGTGCCGTTTCGAGTTTCGGTAAATTTGGATCTCGAGACCGTTGGCGACCGTGCCGATCGTTGCATCGTGCCGACCGTGCCGAAATAAAATATTCATTTTATATATTTATATTAAATTAAAATATTTAAAAAACAAAAATAAATAAAAATAAAAATAAACAAAATTAAAAATAAAAAGTAATTTATTAAAATTTTTAAACACATTTATAAGTTATAAAAAAAAATTCAAAAAAAAAGAAAAGAAAATGGTCCGCGCGGACCCGATTTATCGGTCACGCGCGCAGCGCGTGAACACTGTTCATCGTCTTCCTCGCGAAGACGATGAACAGTGTTTATTAAAAAAAAAAAAAAAAAAAGCTGGAGCCGTCGGCTGGCACCGTTCCGGGTGCCAAGCGCCGGCGGCCTCCGGCACGTTTCGGGGCGGCACGGAGCGTCCGCCCGAAACGTCGAACCTTGTATTAGCAGTAGAAGGATCTCTTAGAATAGATGGCCAATGCCATGGCGGACCACTGCAGCAAAGCAAATATAACTTTTCGTTACACCAAACAAGCAGAAAAATAAACACCATATTTTGCTTTTACATAATGCTCAAACACCAACGACCAGAAAACATTCAAGAATTCCAGCCCCAAAAATCTTTCACCCAAGGATGCTAAGTCCTAAATATTTACTGAATAGTATCTCACTTCCTATAACTTATATAAAGATGGACACTAACTGACACTCTGTTGCACAAGACTGAGTGGGAACATACTTTCTCGTGCATTTCTACAGTCTATTACTACTTCATGTGTTTCCCTAACTTCCTGTAAGTTGCATAAAGAAGAATGCTAGGTGATGCTCTGTTGCACAAAACTGAGTGGGAAATTTCTATATTCTTGTACCATATATCATGCGTTTTCCTAACTTACTGTTAAGTAAAGAAAGCTAGGTGAGGTGATGCTCGGTTGCACAAAACTGAGTGAGAACATACTTTCTCCTGTCATTCTACACTACTACTACTATTTTATGCATTTGTTAATATGAAACTTGATATCTATCATAACTAACTTCACTTCCTTTACATACCACTTTTCAGAGTGTTCATTCGTTATGTGGTTTGTAGTCCACCATGGCAAGCACATACAACCACAATCGAATCTTGACGTCATTGCTGGTTATGTCATAGCCTACAGTAATTTAGGCCACTCAACAATTTCTACTCATTAATGGCTAGGAAAAATTTTCCATTAAGTAAATCAATAAACCAAACCATGATATTAACTGATACGTTAAACCAACATAAACTCACCGGCTCCTGCATTTCCATTGGACCAACTAGCAGAGCGCACGATTGTCGTTAATTAATTGACGAGTCAGCTTTGAAAGAAGCGATGGCTGCCTCTGGAACCGTTCCCTCTTGCGTTTGACATTGTGGTCCTCTTTGAGCAACTCCTCGATCCTTGCGGTGCTCTGGCCACTAGACATGGAACCAGAAAGTAAATTCTGAGCAACAACTCAATAAAGTGCAACCATTCTGCAGGCTTGCCTTCTAAAACAAGAAGACCAAAAAAACATTTCAAAAAACAATAGGGATCATAGCTTGGCATGCTTAGACTGGTTACTGAATAAAGGACATCCATGGTCTGAATGAGTTTAGGAATGAGCCCCATACCCCAAAAAGAAAAAAAAACTGAAAGCGATTTAAGTTAACATCGGAAACCTACATATCAATCCAGATTGAAACTAAAACTATGTCAACAGTTTAGGGCTGTTGGAAATGAAGAACAGACCACAAAATCACAGTTCACCACAAACTGGAGATAATATGACTTGTACGACTAAAACGGGCTGGACAAGTCAGCAGTCCAGCACAAGGACTATAGTGCATATCACGTGTAGGGAAGATATTAATGGACATAAAACGGAGCTCATATGTACACAAGGTTGGTTTGATACTATCATTCAACAATCATACAAGCACCACAATGACAAAGAAATTTCTCGACTTATTAAGTTACTTTTCTAGATAGGTATAAGTAGGCAGGCATTGAAGAGAATATCTTAGAAACTACTGCAGAAACCCAACCAACCTTATAGAGCTGTATAACTGATTCAGCATATCTTCCTTCGCTTTCTCCACTTGACAAAGCACGACCGCCTGCTCATAGCAAGTTTGAAAAGTAAGATATGTCTAAGCTGCCTACTCTAAAAGGAAAAGTCCGAATCCTCTCTTACCTTTGGAACATTTGCTGCAAGACTGTTTAAAACAGCTTCTACATAACCACGAACTTCTTGTGCCATCCACCTTAGCTCTTCTTCTGGATCAGCAGGTCTTCTAGCCATTGTGTCCTACAGCTCATTAGATCACATTAAAAAGAATCATAAGAACAACTACAAGAACAGCAGAATTGTCTAAATAATAAGAATACAAGAAATCTGTTGATCAAAATATAGAGTTAAATAGCTCAAACTTCTAACACCAAGATTAAGCTTGTCGTTCAGAAGGAGCAGCAATTCACATCCTTCTGCAATAATTCATTTTAACTACTTACTAAAGAACCATCTGAAAGGCTTTGCCTCATGGAGGTGCCAGCTTCACCAGGTGCTGCTCCCTTGCTGACTCCCCTAGAAGGTTGCATAACATTTCTGATCTTATTAACCCACTCATTCTTGTCAGCCATACTAAGACGACAGCACTATGAGCTGCAAAAATAATAGATGAATGAAAGTTAACAAAATAAATAATAGATGAATGACTTAAAACATTTATTACTCATAAGAGAAGGTAATGTTAGCTTATCCATACATGGTTAATCAAACATCATGCATCCCTTCCTTTCCTTGTTTATCACAAGGGTTCCAAAATCCAATCCTAAGTTATATGTGACGTAGACCATAGGTTAGTTCAGTCAACTTTATCTATTCACCCACTTTCGAATCAACTCTTTCCAGTTAGTCGTTGAGAAGTACGTGAATGAACAAACACATAATGGACTACTTAAGCTGGCCGGTTTCTTTAACACTTACCATGGTCACAACCATCTTGCCATACACCATTTTCTTACTCATCTTCCACATCATGAACGTTCCTTTATACTTCCAGAATAATCATACTACTAATCTTAATGATTTTACAATCTGTCACATCATTACAGCCATTACTCTTACTACGTTCCCACTTCCTACCTGATATCATATAGTATTCATGTTAGTATCACCTCTTGTTCAGCCACCATATAAATGATCATTTTACTTCTAAAGTAATCATCTAAGACAACTCTAACATGCTCCCAGCCGAGACACTGGCTGGAGTATCACCGGGGGTAGTTATGATCGAGGGCAAGCTGAGCGAGCCGGCTGGGCCCGTGGATAGGCTGCTAAACACAGCGCAGGCCAGACGAACAGTAATGGCAATCTATATTTCAGAAATTTGTGGTGAGATCAAATGTTAGGGCAAGAAGTAAAGTTAGGAGGGAGAAGTTGAGCAGATACGAATCTTTCTCACTTCCAAGAGCATTTTCACCAGATATGTTACCTTGGCAAGGTGTTTGTTTAATTTTTGTTTTCTGAGTTCTATGCAGATACTTTCTACAAATCAAGGTTTAAGGGTTTCTAGAATCAATCATATACTCAATCCAAAAGGCTCTCACAAGATCTCATTACACTAATCTCTCAGAAAAAAGAAAAATCAATGTTATTAGCAAAAAAAAGAACAAAAAAAAAGGAAATGAAGTGTCGAATAGAAAGCTAACCCGGGGATATTGAAACAATCCTTTGGCAGCCGGAGTGGAGCCTTAAATTCGAATCACCAGAACTTCTTTCACTTTCTTGCCTACAAATTTCTTTAAAAAAAACATTACAAATTCAGTTGGAAAAGCAAGATTTAACTTCAAGAACAAACAAAGGAACCAACCCCGAAATGAAGGGTAACAGATGTCAAGATCTGGGATCGGAGGAGCCATGTAGTAGTGTCTGTCAACAATTCGCATGGTGAAGACGAGAGCATCGGAGTCGGGCTGCGACGGGGACGCCATTGGAGACTGGAGATGGAGAAGCAGCGCAAATGAGGAATTCGCGAGAGGAAGACAGACTTGCATTCCATGTCAATTTGGGTATTTATAAGAAGGTGAGATGAGGAGCGTTGGCTTCCCAGGTAGGCTTATGGTGGTAACGGTTCGGTTCATCCCATCTAATCTAATAATGAGTAATGCTATTCCCAATAATTATTTCAACAAAAACTCTCTGCATGCCAGCTTGCTGATGATGCAAGTTAGTTTTATTTTTTATTACAAAATATAATAAAATATTATTTTAAAACTAAAAGTCTTTTACAGATATATTATTTCTATATTACTAAGATTATGCTTCCGTCTCTTCTGTATTACCTGCATATTCCTCCCCATAACTGACTTCAACCATCATTGCGAAAGGCGATATCTAGTGGTCGGAAGCAAGCACCTTATCTTCTGATATAACCCCGTTCTAAACCGCCACGTGTCGTGATGCTGATACGTCCGGAATAAGAAGGCGGGCCAGACCCGAAGTGAAGATTCAGGACAAAGACGAACATCTGCCCAAAGTAGACATCAAGGCTTTTACTATGACATGTACCGACAACGGTTGACTCCCGACATACACATCGGTAGCGATCTTGCCCGAGGTAGGATCGGTAAAATCATGAGAAGTTGGCATCGTGACGCGCGTGCCAGAGGAGGTAACCGAACGCGTTTTTTATGATTCCTAATAAAGGACTCATTAAGCGGACAGTTAATGAAGTTCGTTGTATCTTAGGCCCATTAAATGAGAGTTTCAAGGCCGCCCGGGCCCTAGGAATGTCCTCCAGAGTGGCTATATAAGGTAAAGAACACCTCCGAGAAGAGGGGTTGGCTAAATTAGAGTGACTGAGAGACTTGTTTTGTAATAGAGAGATCTGTATTCATTCGAATCCTTAGTGAAAACTGTTCCATCGTTGGCATTACGTGACAGCCCGTGGTTTTACCTCCTTCTCAAGGGTTTCCACGTTAAAATTGTCTGCGTCTTGTGCTATTTTTATCTGTTTCTGATCCTAGTTCTCCACTGTTTTGAACACTTTTATTTGATCGGCGAGAACCAGCTCGATCAATTGGCGCCGTGTGGGGAAGTATTCATCACCAAAAACAATGGCTAGGAAAAGAGAAACGGCAAACCGCAACGTTAAGCAGAGACGATCACAGATCGTTGGAGAGGCCAGCGAAGCGCCACACAACAATCTTCAGACGGAACTGAATCACCAAGAACCGGCTGCTGAATTACAACCGCAAGAAGCTCCCAATAACTATGGGCATGGAGTTCGCGGAATTACTGAGAGAGGAGTTTCGTAATCTCCTCCAATCACAACAGACGGACCGCGGCCGGCGAGGATACCGGCGAAGGAAAGGTTGTCCCAATCATGGCTGGAAAACCCAGGCAAGGACCTAATCATAAACTCCCCCAACCCAAGACCGAGTCTCGGCGTATTCAGCAGGTTAGGGCCAACCCCTATCCAACAGCGTCTGGGAAAGGGGCCCCCTACCGGTGCACGGTTGGCGAGGGAGAAAGACAAGAGCAGCAGCCAAAATCTGGGGGTGGAGCACGAGCAGCACCATCCAAAGGAGCACGTCCGGAAGAAGTGCTTCCTTTGGACGAATCGACGGGAGAGACGGAAGCCGGAGCGGAAGCAGTCTCGCGTCCCCGAGAGAAGGATGCAGCCGCAGTACCAGGACTCCCCCCGAGACTCAATGGAGTAAAGTCAGTATTGACTCCACCAAGTAATTTCGCCCGAGATCCGAATTCGCCGTTCTCGGTAGCAATCCAAGACGCTCCATTGCCTCAGAACTTCAAACCGCCAAAAATATCGAAGTACAACGGCAAGTCATCGCCAAAGGCCCATGTATCATGCTTCATGGCGGCCATGAAATTCACGGGATACAGCGAAGCTGTATACTGTCAGGCATTCCCCATGACGTTGGAGGGACCCGCCCAGACCTGGTTTACCGAGTTGAGGTCAGGGTCCATCAACGGTTGGGAGGAGCTCGTTGACATGTTCCAGACGAGGTTTTTTGCGAGCTCAGAATTTCTTAAAGACGCAGAAAGCCTGCTGAACGTCACTCAGAAGGAAGGAGAGACGCTGAAAAATACTTCAAATTTTGTGTAAGAACAGCAGAACATGAAAATATAGACCTCAATCGTTCGCACTGATGGCGTTGAAGAGAGGGGTGCGACACCGTCAACTGATGTATGATTTTCACACCAATCCGCCAGAGACTTTGACTCAGGCATACGAAGAAGGTCAGCTACTATAGAAGCCGAGGAGAGGGAACAAGAGCTCGCCAAAGGAGGCAAAAGACAAAGGGAGGACAAGAAAGAAAACGACCGAGGCGAACATCGCTCTACTAAAAGTCGGGATGAAAACCGAGGAGGATATGAACCCAAGTACCAGTATTACACTCGCCTAAACGCGTCGCCTCGGGAGATCTTGGCTGTAGTTGAAACGAAACGTCGGCTACCACAGCCGCACCCGATATCCACACCAACCAATAAACGAGATAGATCAAAATATTGCGACTTCCATCGACGCCGTCTAATATCCCGGCATTCACAAACCGATGTCTACAACTTCGCGACATCATTGAAAGGATTTGTCCGAGAATGGGGGAATCTCCAAGAGTTCCATCGAACAAGGAGAACCAGAGAAATATGCCGGCGCAGAGACAGCGAGTAGAAGCCCCACAGGAAGCAGAACCCCAGCACCAAGCAAGCCAGAGCCTGAACGTAATACATTTTATTGCTGGGAGGTCCTGGTTCGGGGCAGCCGAGCAGGAAGAGGAATTGCTCATCATCACAGTAGGTGATACAAATTAACCGAGGTGCT
>MJHO01000663.1:23549-34529 GCA_002076135.1 Xerophyta viscosa | reverse complement strand
AATACTACCGGACCCAAGGTAACTTGGGTACCGAAGAACAAAGCCTAGCTTTTGATGTAGGAGCCTTGATGTGGAGCTCAACGGATAAACATGATGATTCAAGGCCAAAAGTTTGAGGTTAAATAGTTATACCTATAGTACTCTTCTTACATATTCTTGTATATGTATTAACTTTGTTTGAGAGCATATCTATATATGAGAATTTTTTTTTTTGAATATCTTTGTGTATATCTTTGTGTTGATATAAACATGTTATGTATTGGTTATATATGCATATAAGTGCTAAAGTAGAAAAATATGCATAAATTGTTTTTGAAAGGGGGAGACATGTGTACCTAGCCTATTTGGACATGCATGAATGCTTAAAGTGTGATTTTGATGATTATAGCCAAATATGACCCTACATGTTCCTATTTTTCTAAAAAATCTTGACTGGGTCAAAAAATTTTGCAAAATCATCAATTTACCAAATAAAGGAGAGACCATATATCTTAGGTAACAAACTGTTGGAATGTTTTTAATTTTTTCTGGAATTTAACGGACAGTTGGCATTCGGACCTATTAAATTTTATTTCTGAAATATTCTGAAGTTGACAATTCTGCTCTATTTCTAGTGGTTATGCTTTAATGTGTTATATATGTTTCTAAACCATGTTCTAATTATATGGAAGCCATTAGCACATGCTTATTTGTGTTTATTCAATGGTGCTAGAAGATTAAGTTATGAGTTTATGGATTAAAAAAGTTATCTAAAACTATGTTTGAACTCTTACTTGTAAATTGGATGCATGACGTAAATTTATCTTGCATATCTTGTCAAATTGCATGGGGGGAGAACCTATGTCAATTTTATTTTTATTTGGTACATCTTTTTGATATGACAAAAAGGGGGAGAATGATCTTGAATTGTCTATCCTATGTTCTTTATATACTTTTGCATTGTTTTGTAACTAATCAAGCTAGAGTTTTGTCATCACCAAAAAGGGGGAGATAGGACAATCCTTGCATCACCAACTTAATTTTTCTAGATAGGGTCCAAAGCCTTATATGTGGAAAGTTACAATTTATGAATATTTTTATACATGTTATCGCGATGAGTGGATGGAGATGGAGAACCAAGATGTAATCCTTGCGGTCCTCATGTGGGCGGGTCCGTTAAAAAAAATTCCTTTCCGAATTTGGTCTTAGTTAGATTTAGCAGTGCGTTTAGATGCGGATTGCAGAGTGATATACAATGCAGCATTTTTTATGTAAGCAAAAAAAAAAAGTATGCAGAATTCTTTTTTAAGGTAATTAAAATCCAGTGGCTTGATGAGATCGCAAATAATATGTTTTTTTTTTAAAGTTGTTTCTTTTGAATTTCTCACATATTAATAGTAAAGCTTTGATAGCATATGGATCCTGGTGACTATCTGCAATAACTCTTATACACTTATCCATTGATAAAAACCGTAGTGGATTCTATGCTTTACATTATAATTAGAGAAGATCACGATTGGGTGTGATCAGATTCTCTTCATAGTACTTGATTATTTACTTTTTATTGTGTTTGAACACTATAGTTTTTAATGAGAGGAAAAAAAAAAGAAAAACTAAGGTGAAGGTCGAGCATTTTGAAGCAACTAACACTGTACTTCTTTTGGCACATATTTTATACATGAGATACTGCTACAGAAACAATACAAGGAGCATACTCTTTTAACTGGCTATTAGTGTATCCCTATAAAAAAGGAAAAAATTAAGGCGAGGGGTCATAATGTTTTAGATTGCCCAGATATAGCTAATTTTCTGATGAGTTTATTGCTTAATTCCTATTGCAAACGATATAGGTTTATTTATAGGGATCTGAAAAAGATTACTTCCACTTCCAGTGCTCTTGATCATCGACAACTTAGCTTGTTGAAGATGATGGGCTCGAAATACTCTTCCTCTGAATGCTCATGAACTTGGCCACAAATTCTGCATGGAAGATTTGTTAATCTTCTAATACATGCATAAAGTTACATGACTGCAAATACAATATATATCTATCTACATGGTTCAGTTTGATACTTACCTTCTAATTTCAATAGTGCACTGGTTCCTGCTGGTAACCTCTTGTCCTGCCAGCATATTTGTTGTCAGAACAATATGGGAGCTAAGTTTTTCTAAATGATAAATTATTTTCAAGTTTAACTCACATAATAAGCATGCCAGTAATACACCTCACGTTTTAGGTTCGATTCAATTCCTTTAAGGAACTCCTCGACAAGCTTCTGCAAATGAACGGGCAGATTTGATCCTTTCGATAGTTCACAATGTGGATCAACTATGTTATTTTATCAATGATATGGATTATGTATAAAGTATTACCTGGAGAATCAGTTTAGGATGAATTAATTCTACCAAAAGCTTCTGAAGCTTCCCACGTACTAAAAACAACCTGGAAATGGAATTGATATTAATCAATTTACCATGCATCAGAATTCCGATATTCATAACTTGGGTTAAACTGCATACAAGCAGTAGATGTTAACCTCTTGGGTGATGGATCTGATGAGATATCTGAGGCAAGCTCTTCGAGAACCTCTTCCCAACCAATTGGTACAGGTTGTTCATCGGCGAAAGGGTACCTACAGGGACCTTGAAAATTCAAGAAAGATTGGAGATAAAACAACAATTAGCTATTAAAAAGGAAATTAAAATTTCCATACTTGTATGCTTTACATGCTTCAAGAGCCATAATAGCTTTCCTTAGGTTTCTCTTTGAGTAGGTTGCAACCCTATCTGCAAATTTAGCAGGAAGCTCAATGTCCTCCTTCATTGCTATGCAGTTAAGAACCTCGATGATCTGATAAAATATGTAAAATTAAGAGCTTATTCCGTGAAGAATTAGTAGTGTAACAAATTAGATTCGCATTGCTTGTACCCTCCACCCTGGCGATTGGGCTTGCGTTAAAGATTATAAAAAATTAATAATAATAAAAAGTTAGTTGATGAATGTCCTACTTCAGTTGGTATAAACACTATGAACTGCAAAATTTCATTGGAAGAAGAACGTGTGTCACATTGATGCTTACTTCTTGAGTTTCTGGGGGATCAACTGCAATTACTTTGCAGCGACTCTTGACAGAATCAAGGATATCCGTATCATTCTCGCAGCATATTATAATCTTGCATATGTCAGAGTAACAGTCCATTACCCACTTAATCATGTGCTGGAAATTTTCTTCAGCTTTGTCCACATGATACAGCACAAGCACTGAACAAACAAAGAGCTTTTTAATGGTCAGGATCAAGCCGTATGGTAAGTCAAAACTAGCTGTTGAAGTAAAGGACCTTTGTAGTCTGCCTTGAAACTTATGTCGCTAGATTCCACAATTGCTGCATGATCTGCAGCAATTTCCTTGACAAGAGTCATTAAAGCATACCGAGTATTTTTTAATTTAGAGTTCAGAAGAAGTTCCAGATGGTGAGGACTCGATGTTACTGGAACAACAATCTTATTGGACTTGCTTCCCTGCATCCAAAACATTTTGGGTTAAGAGGACTATAACTTTAAGCGTCAGTGCCCACGTCTACTGGCACTGGCATGGGTTGTCAACGCTAAAACATCGACCTTCCCGACCTTGTTGGCTCGTGAAATCCTTGCCTACTGGCAGGAGGGCTTGTATTGCTCATACCAACCTGGATAGGTCGAAAGAAACTTTTCTTCTTTAAGTCATTTATTTTTTTCCTAATTTTATATTTAACTTGAATAGAATTACATATGTAGTACACAGTCGCCATATGATGTGTCGAGTTTACTTAATTCGGCTTGGTATGATACTGAAATCCTTGAAGAGGATATTTAGTCAAATTATATACTTTAAATTAAATAACTTGAATGATTTATCTTTTTTAATGTACAAGTTTTAGTCTTATAATATCCTTAAGGCATGAATTTCTATGTATAATCACACTACAACGATATACCATATAGTTAAAGAAAGTATATAACACTGGTCTTCAGCCATAATTTTTTTTGAGGACCCAGATGTTCATCCGAAGCTAAAGCACTGCTCACAACTACCCCTTTTGACTCTCCCTGGAGGGTACTCTCACTTCAGGAGTACTCTGACGCATATGCACATAATCGTTAGTGCAGCATTCACCAATGTGCGACTAATGGATTGGGGCCAAACCTAAGACAGTGAGGCTTCATGAGGCCTCTCACTGTGACATCCAACCACCCCCACCACGACACACCGCCACCTCCCAACACTTATGCCGTATTTAAGAAGACGATTTCAGCCATGGACGTAAGGTACTACTTTTTTTTTTTTTTATTGTAGCAATTATCCAAAAATTTGATGCATGCACAAGTAGTTTGGAGGTAAATTCTCTTCATTACGCATTTCTTAAGTTTCCTCCAATTTATAGCAAAAATTGATATTTAGACATTTTTCTAAAAAAATTCTGAACGTGAAAGTTGTAGATTTTGATTAGATATACAACTTTCATATTTAAAAGTTTCTAAAAAATATTTCTAAATATTTGTTTTTGGGTTCAACCTCTTAACGGGATTAAATGGATTTTAAAAACTGTTTTCAAATCCGTTACTATTTTAGAGTTCCAAAATATATTATTTATAAATATGTTTTGGAAAAACTTTGAACATAAAAATTATATGACTCGTCAAAATCTACAACTTTTATATTCAAAGTTTCAAAAAAGACATCTAGATATTAATTTTATCTTGAGAGATGTGTAATGAGAGGATTTGAGCTTCAATTAGTATATATAGATATGTAAGAAAGTACCTGAACATGGAAATGCCTCGAATCTTGTGAAACCTGCAAAATATTAGAATATGCTTTAGACTGCATAAGGGAAAAAAAAAGTTGGTAAAGATGTTGTCTTTATTTCATACCTTCCAAGCAGAGTCTCCAAAAATTTCATGCAGCAAAGCCTTGCATAATGACTTCTTTCCTGAACCTGATGGTCCTCTGAATATGATGTGTGGTAAATCACCGGGGGCTATCTGATAAAATCATATAGAAATCATCAAAGTGTGAAAAAAAATAAATGTAATGTTATGTTGTAAACACTTGGAAAATCTAAAATGTCCTGCCAGGCTTGCTTATGACCCAAGATGCGCAATGTCATATCTTTTATATTTCCTTTTTATATCATTTTGTTCTATTTGTAGAATTTAGTAGCCTACTTATTTGCTGTAAGACACATATGTGATTTTATATTACCACTAGCAAGTTTAACTTGTACCCAGTAGTCTCAGATAGGGTGAAAACAAGCTGAGTTCGAGTGGAGCACTACTAAACTCAAGCTCGGCTAGATTGGTTTAGCACAAGATTTGTTTGAGAAGTTTTAGGGGCTAAGCTCGAATTCGATTTAATTCAAAAAATTTCGAGCTCAGCTCGACTATATCAACTGAGCTGAGCTCGAGACAAATCAAGGTGAGCTCGACTCGATTACATCAATTAAGCCGAGATCGAGTCGAGCTTGAACTCGAGCTCGGCCACAAAATCTTGTTGTAAAAGATATTTGGATAAAATAGTAAAGTTCGTTTAAGCTGGCAACGCCAATGAGCCGAGTAACATAATGTTCATGCTTTGCTCGTCTAATTACTTGAGCTTGAATTCGTGCTCAAACTCTCGAAGACTTGAGCTCAAGCTGCTCACAGTTCGTTTTTCCAGTAATCTCGGGCCAGGAATGACAGTTTGTTACACTGCAACGTCGGCTTGAGACTACAGCTTCTGTTTCATATGTTCCTCTTTCAGTTCTTTCGTACTGAGAATCAAGCTAAAAATTGGTTTTCAGTAGTTCTTGATAAAAAATAGATAGAGAAGGTGTCTATCATAAACTTGACAACTTGGTCTAATGAAAGCATTGTATAGAGTCTATAGACCAATTATAGACAGTTCACATAGGCTTACATTATTGTTTTTATTTTCTTTTTCCCAGTTTTTAACTTAGATGTATGATGTGCCTCTTGATCCTACCTCCAAAGTGATACGCTGTATTAGCTTCCAAAAAAATTTTGTTTAAGTCGTTTTTACAATAATAGAGGAAGGTTACACTAATAGATCACTTTACGTTGCATCCGTCTAAAGTAGTCTTTTTTTTTCTCTTTTTTTTCTAAGACTAATATGGAGAAATTCTATTTATAATCGGTCCACTTTGTGTGACTGTTGTAACAGATAAACCCACGGATGATACTGACATATGTTCCACCATGGATGAGTCACAACCATTCAATTTAGAGAAGTCCGAAGGCCCGTATTACTCTCCACGGATATATAGGGGATAAATTCCACACACCCTTGTAGGGAATTTAAAGCCAAGTATTTTTCCGAAGGCCCGAATTTCAACCATCAGCCCTAACCGCCCTGGCCGTCTAAAGTAATCTTTCACTATCTATTTTTCTACTATTGATCCTTTATAATCTGAAGTATGCAACAGAAAATAGCAATATAAACAGAATTTAAAGTCGAGTGCTTTATAACTTACCACTTGTTTGAGTTGTTGAGCTTGTTGTTTATGACATATCAGTTCAGTGAAGGATCGTGGACGATATTTATCAGCCCAAAATGGCCTCAGTTCCTCAACCACAAAAGCCTTCTCTATAAAAAAGGCTTCACTCATTGCCCGAGTATCTGGAGATGTAGACCTCCCACAGGAGCGTGTTTTCATGCAAGAGAACCATGTATCTGACTGGCTCCTCCTTATATTATTCGTGATTTTTCTGAAACTCCCACTGAACTTGCCACTGCTATTATCATTTCCACTGTCGTTACTGTTTTTGCTGTTGCTTGAACGACCAGCAATACGGCTGGTATTTGTCTGTGACAGAATCGAACCGATGGAAACAACCTGCGTATTCTGAGAGTCTCTATTGTCGCCTTTTTTTTCCTGGAAAATCCTTTTGTCTGAATTATTAGTCCTGAGCTCCAGCGCAGTATTTTTCCTGTGAATGCTCGTATTCATAGCAGAATCTTTCTTTACAGTTACTTCATAGTTGCTGTTCTTTGATGAAGAATCTCTTTGGGGAGAGGTGCAAACACGAGAAAAGAAAATATCACCATGCGAAATCGATTCGGTGCTTGCAAACATAATGTTTGCAGAGGGAGATTTCGATAAATTCATGTTTGCAATCATTTCATTTATCTCAAACGTTGCAGTAGGTCTTTTTAAAGAGCCATCTTTAATTCTATTATTGGAGCCTTTATCTAGCGGAGAAGGACTCTGTCCGCCATGAATTGCATTCTGTTTTGGTCTTGGTTTAGGAGCTGAGATTGATCTATGATGGCTGTAGTTAGGCCCTTCGCTTCTCTTTGCATATTCTGGGAAATATGCACCAGTTTTCAGTGGTGTTCTCTGGCTTCTCCTCTGAAAAGAGCTCTTAGTCTGATTGTTTTCATGTATGTATTGCTCTTGATCTTCGAATTCGAAAGGAATGCTGCTCCACCCACGGTTAGTATGCATCATAGAAGAAACACCTTCATCACCGCCTCTGGGCGGTTTATAAGGAGATTTACTACGTCTTCTCGCGATACTTGTGGGAGTCTTAGGCCTGTTTGAACTAGGAATTTCTTGCCATTCATTTTCTGTATCAGAGGGCTCATAACCACTTTTTCTGTGCTTGAAAGCAGGATGGGGCTGCGGAGGTCTGCTATATTGTGTGACATTCTCCATCACTAGGATCAAATTAATTCCTCTCAGTTTGTATCCGGGAAAGATAAAGCCGCTATGTTTCCATTGTTGACGATAGTTTATGTCTTACACGAGTAGTTTGACATTATGTTAAAGCCATTATATTGCTGTTTTGATGGCTACGGCGGTTGATGTAGTATCTTTTTAATACAGACAACGCCTTTACTCAAAAAAAAAGTACATCACTGTGAGAAAGCATAGGCCTTCTCATTGCAATTTCTTTTACATACTCTACTATATTGTATTGAAAAGCAACTATAAGCTGTTTCTAAGAGTCTCTTTGATCAAGATTTTGTTTTATCTTATTATTCTCTGCTGTTTAGACATTTTTCTTGATTTATTATGTATTGATCCTATCATTTCATAAATTCTGGAAGAGTTGTCTTTTCCCTCTATCTGGAGTTTTGGGTTTATTTTAAAGATACAAAAAAAGTTAGCAGAGCCTATTTCTGTAGACTATTTTCTTGATAGATCATAAGGGGAAAATTTAGGGGTATTTCTAACTAAACCAAACCCACAAAAAAAAGAAAAAAGAAAAAAAAAATAGTTATGCTCTAACATAGCACAGAACTAGGATGTTAGTTATACTCTGAACATAGAAAGCACATACCACAAAAGAATCCAGCAAACAAAATTTGAAACTCCCTTTAGCAGTTCAATAATAGGTTTAAACAGTGCAACTTATAAGATGTAGAAAGCAAAGTGGATTTTCTCCAAGTAAATGCCAAGATCCGTATCTACGATTGTAGATACACAAAATTGATCCAAGTTTTTGTGACTCTCAAAACTGAAGCCACAACAACAAGAGGCTAATAAAAGGACACGAAATGTGCTTCGTAATCTACAAAAGCATATATATTTATATAACTTAATTTGATGATGAGAAGAAAAAGCTTACAGAGTTCATGAGAGTGGAACGTTAACAAGAACCTCAATCTGTAGATCAATTTTGGCAGAGGCCAATGTAGTGTATAGCATTCGTAGAAATATATAACAAGGCCACGGGCATATTCCTAGGAGAACCATAGTTGGAAACTACGATACATGGAAGCTTCTCGTGGCTGCTCTGTCGCAGCCAATTCTTATTTGAAGTCACTATATATCCAGCTAAGGGAGAGAGTCCATAGAAACTCAGAAGGCTGAAAAAACTAAGTAGTTGTCCTGTTTCGCCCTCCATCCGATAAACAACTACTGAATGAGAGGTTCAATAACTGGAAATTTATATTTAAAAAAGATTGGATGTCATGTTGCGGTGAACGGAATCATTATGGGATATGTCGAAACATAGAACAAGTTTTCTTTCTGACATTGAGGTGAGAATACTCAACACTATATCTCCCCTCCCCCTCCCTCTCCTACGGAAAGACATTCCTTGTAAAGACTTCAATAAAATAAATTATCTCTAGCAGCCTGTTACATCTAATATCACCTCATCATATTTTATCGACAAAGGTGTCAATTTTATCATGTAATTAATTATCTCTAATAAAAGACGATGAATGCACTAAAGCAAGAGGTTCACAACTCCTTATATTCGATAACGGGATGTAGCCCATGGGTAGTACAGCTTGGCCCATTTTACGAGGCAGCAAAATGTGGAAGTGATTACAACACCTGTTTATTTGGAGAGGTAAACATAAAAGTAGAAAAGTGAGTAAGTTAAAAATTCAATTTTTTTTATTTACTTTTAAAAGAAAAGTAAAAAAGTAAAAACTGAGAAATTGAAAATGCCAGTTATATTCAATTTTAAATAAAAAAGTAAGAAACTTATAACTAAATTTCCTTTCACTTTTGATTTTTTATGTAATTTTAATTTTTTTTCACTTTTTTATCAAATACTAGTAAGTAGGAGGAACGGTGGTCCCGTCCATATGTTTGATTTTGTATGACCCATGACCTTGCACTTTAGCGACTTGGAAAGGTCCATCCCATCTGGAGTTTAGTTTCTTATTTCCTAGATCCTGGACACCCAGGATTCTCCGCAGCACCAGGCCTCCTTGTTTGAATTCGCGGGGTTTTACCTGTCTATTATGATACTTGGCAATTTGGCGCTGGTATGCTTCCGCCCGTATGGCTGCTTCCTCCCTTTTTTTGTTTATAAGGTCGAGCTCGATTCTGAGTTGCTCATTGTTGGATTCAACATTCTCCCACGTTCGGAGAGTTGGCTCGCTTATTTCGACCGGAAGAACAGCTTATGTCCCATATGCTAAGTTGAAAGGGGTTTCTCCCTAGGCCTTTTCTATGGGTGGTTCTATAGGCCCACAACACAGTTTGGAATAGGTCAGGCCAGCTTCCCCCTTTCTCCTCTAGGTTGGATTGTAACCCTGATATGATGGTACGGTTAGCGTTCTTAACCAGCCAGTTTGTTTGGGGGTGGTATACTAATGAGAATCAGGGTTTTATTTTGTATTTTTCGCATTGTTCTGCGAAGGTTGCGCCTTTAAATTGAGTACCATTGTCTATAATCAATATCTGAGAAAGACCATGAAAGGACAAATGCCCTAAAAGTCAATAATATTAGATATTTTCGCGAACATATTTTATAATAAACTCTTTAGTTTACTTGATTATTATTATTTGTTTATTTTTTGCATCGTCATGTTTAATATGTTGTATGAATGTATGTGATAAACCCCATGGACTAAGGCAGCAGAATTAAGATCATCATAGTTGATCATGATAATGAGACCTAATATCTTATAAACCTAAGTCCAGAATATTCTTAGTCATATGTGCATTAAGTAGGGGCTCAATGTCACCGGAAAGACTAATACACAGCTTGCTTGCTCGTACGATGAGAGTAGTGGTCTCATTACTACGTGTGTAGTCGACACTGAAGCAAGTGTGTAGGTGCTCATTGAATGAATGAGTTCACTGAACTGACTTATTCGAAGAATACCAATGGAGTCTGTCAATGGTAATTCTTCAGTGTGATAGTTATGCCTTGATCTTTAGACTTTAGATATCATAGTGTGAGGTCCGTGCTTGTTTTTGTTCGGTTTTTGAGTTTATATGCATGCTTGGTTATGTATGCGAATTTTCTGTGTGCGATCTTAGATTTCGCGTGCGTAGCGTTTTCGGTTGTGTAACGGCGTTTAGGGCGGGCTGGCCTAGTAGGGGACCCGTCGGCGTGAGGGCGCGTTTCGGGTCGAGTCGACCGAGTGCTGAAATCTAATATGTTTTTGCAGATTTTAGAACTTTCGGTCGACCGATAGTTGTTTCGGTCGACAGATCGGAGCAGGTGAGAGTTGGTGAGGGCCGTTTTTAGTGTTGTTTGGGGGTTTTTCT
>MJHO01000663.1:0-18557 GCA_002076135.1 Xerophyta viscosa | reverse complement strand
GTTTAACAAATGTTGGAAGTGTTGAAATTGATTTTGATAAGCTTGGGCTTGCTTTGGCCCTATGAGTTGTGGTTTATGTGTTTTTAAGAAAAATCTTTGGTTATGGTGTGTTTTACGATTTAAAATGTTTTGAATCCAAGAGACGATACCTGCATGAGCGTTTGGTGTGTTTAAGTATATTTGCATGGATGTCGGAGTATCTGGATTTGATTTAGAGGATTTGGGATATGATATTTTGGTGTTTAAAAGTTTGTTTTTTAGAAACCAACAGGTATCGGTCGACCGATGAGTATTTCGGTCGACCGACTGTAACGATTACTGTTCAAAATTGCTCTCGATTTTGGATCGGTCGACCGATCCCCATTTTCGGTCGACCGATAGTTCGTGGATTTATGGTGTTCTGTTTGATTACCGGTCGACCGATATTATATCTCCGGTCGACCGATAACTCTCAGGTTTTGGTTTATTTATCTCATTTTAAATGGATTCCAAAAATATTTTCGCTGGTTTAGTGACCTAGTATAAACGTATTTAAGAGGTTTTTCATTTCCGAAAGTATTAGAAAAATACGGAATGAGCCGGTATTTTTAGAAAAATTGTTTTCTTTGGGACTTGACTAGTTTTACAAAGAGGTTTGGATCTCAAATTATTATGGATCCTTATACATCAATGGATGAGATTGATGTGTTAGAATCTCTAGCAAGTTGAGTTTCGAATTTTGGAAAAGGGTTTGCCTCCTCCGCGCTGTCCTTTCGAAATCGAATGAAATCCCGACTACGGCTCACTCTTAAATTCCTATTTAAGCATATGAGTTTTGATTTAAAGTCAAAAAAAAAAAAAATGCTTCCGTTTGCCCTTGTAATATTTGGGTCGTGGTACTAAGTGATAAGGTCATGAACCTCCTCGATCATGCCTGGAAGAAAGCAATTGATCCAGGAGGCTCTTGGACCGAGCCGGGGTTGGCAGTCCGAGGTGGGCAAGACCGAAGCCAAGGTGGTCCAAGCCGAGGCCGAGGCCGACATCGGCAGAGGCGTGACCACTGACCAAAACCAAGACTGGCGTGACCGAGACCGAGAGGGGCAGAGGCATAACAGAGTTCGAGGCAGGCATGGCCGAGACCGGGAGCGGCAGAGGCATGACCGAGCCTGAGGCAGGCATGACCGAGACCGAGAGCGGCAGAGGCATGACCCAGTCCGAGGTGGGCATGGCCGAGGTGGGCATAGCCGAGGTAGGCATAGCCGAGTTTGACATGGCCGAGTTGGGCATAGCCGAGTTGGACAAAGCTGAGTTGGACATAGCCGAGGTGGGCAAACCCGAGGTGGACATAGCCGAGTTTGACATGGCCGAGGCCGAAGTCAGCAAAGCCAAGACCGACCCAGTTCGTAGGCGCACGGAAGACGAAAGGTCGGGCGTGGAGGACCAAGAGTCAAGTGCAAAAGACGAACAGTCGGTTCAATGCACCTGGACGAAGAGCTCGTTGGAACCCTCAACAGGAATTCATTGTATCATTAATGAAGTAGTTAGCATTAATTAATGCTTTATATTTAATGTACTTATATTTGTTTATAAATACAACAAGAAAATAGGGATTTGGCATCTTTGCCACCCGACCAAAAATTCTATCTCTCCAATCGTAGTGTTCTACCATTCGGCCACCACTCCTAGCTTCCCTAGATCCTTATTATTCATCCTACTTATTCTCCGGCTAGAATCGACCTTGAGACTAAGTCCGGATCAGCAATGGCCACCCTGGACCGTGCTAAGCGATAAGGTCATGAACCTCCTGAATCATGCCTTTGAGAAAGCAATGGCCGTCCTGGAATGTGCTAAGCGATAAGGTCATGAACCTCCTGAATCATGCATGGAAGAAAGCAATGGCCGCCCTGGACCATGCTAAGCTATAAGCGATAAGGTCATGAACCTCCTGAATCATGCCTAGAAGAAAGCAGTGGCCACCTTGGACCATGCTAAGATAAGCGATAAGGTCATGAACCTCTTGGATCATGCCTTGGGAGAAAACAGTGGCCGCCCGAGACCATACTAAGAGATAGACGATAAGGTCATGAACCTCCTGGATCATGCTTTGGGAGAAAGCAGTGGCCGTCCTGGACCATGCTAAGCGATAAATGATAAGGTCATGAACCTCCTGGATCACGCATAGAATAAAATAGTGGCCGCCCTGGGCCATGCCTTAGACTTGAGATAAGGTCATGAACCGCTTGGATCATGCTTGGGAGCTAGAAAAAAAAAGTCATGAACTACTTGGATCATGCATGGGATAAAGCAATGGCCCCCTTGGACCATGCTCTGAGATATAATAGTTTGACCCCTACCCCTGGGTTTGACATGACAGTTTGACTCCTACCCCTTGGTGCGATATGACAGTTTGACCCCTGTCTTGGGTTGAACATGACAGTTTAACCCCTATCCTGGGTTCGACATGACAGTTTGACCCCTGTCCTAGGTTCGACATGACAGTTTGACCCCTGTCATAAACATGACAGCTTGACCCTTACCCTGGGTTCGACATGACAGCTTGACCCTTGCCTAGGTTAGACATGACAGCTTGACCCCTGCCCTATGTTAGACATGATAGTTGGACCCCTGTCCTGGGTACGACATGACAGTTTGATCCCTGCCTTGCGTTCGACATTACAGTTTGACCCCTGCCCTGGGTTCGACATGATAGCTTGACCCCTGCCTTGGGTTAGACATGACAACTTGACCCCTGCTCTGGATTCAACATGACAGTTTGACCCCTGCCCTGAGTCCGACATGATAGTTTGACCCCTGCCCTGGATTCGACATGACAGCTTGACCCCTGCCCTCGGTACGACATGACAGCTTGACTCCTGCCCTGGGTTAGACATGACAGCTTGACCCCTGCCGTGGATTTGACATGACAGTTTGACCCCTACCCTGGGTTCGACATGACAGTTTGACCCTGCCCTGGGTTCGACATGACAGCTTGACCGCTGCCCCTGGTTCGATATGACAGTTTGACCCCTGCCCTGGGTTAGACATGACGGCTTGACCCTTGTCCTAGGTTAGACGTGACAGTTTGACCCCTGTAATGGGTGAAAAATGAAGATGAAGTTAAGATTGGAGGAGTAACTCATAATCTGGGGAACAATTCTGAGGAGCATCTCATAATTTGGAGGGATATTGGAGCAACCAAAATGAGTCTCTTTCGGCTAAATTGTAAATTCGAGGAGCATCTCGGAGCCAATAAAAAAGTCCGAGGAGCTTCTCGTGACTTGGAAAGTAATGAGGAGCATCTCACGACTTGGAGCGTGTTTAAAAAGGGCATCTTTGGATAACAATGAATCGAGGAGCTTCTCAAAAATTATGAGCTTGGAGCTAATGAAGTTGATTTTTCCCAACATTTGGGTGAGCATATGCTAAAATAGACCTTACCCTCTTTGGGTTAGCAGATATGATAACCCCACCTTGGGTTGAAGATGTGGATTTTTCTTTACCTTGTGCTGATAAATGATGGAAGACTTTACCTTTGCTTGAGTTGTTTCCTTTGTGCTGAGAATATTAGGTAGACTTTCCCCTACCTTGGGCTGAGAAACCTTGACCTGAATAGACCATCCCTTGATTTGTCTGTTGACCTTGATATTCCTTGATCCTTGCGCTGATTGCTTTAGTTAACTTCTGAAAATATCAATGCTTGGATAAAATCGAATCCTCAACTTAAATTGTCAATAAGAAATTGCCCCTGTTTGAGTTCTTATGATGATTTGGAGCGTACACTTGGTAGATAGTGGATTCTTCCTGAATTCTATTATTGTCTTTGTCCTTCCTTGATCATTTTGTTGGTTGCTTTAGTAAACCTTCAGTGATTTTTCTATTTTCTTTTTTCATAAAGAGTCCATACGTGGACGATGTTGCTTTGATGATTGCCCCTGTTCAAATATTTCTTCAGTGATTCCTATGTTTTCCCTTAGTATGATCCAAAAAAATTGTCCCAGTTTATCCTTAGAATATTTTGCCCTAATTTGATTCAAATTTTCGACAGAAAAATTGCCCCAGTTTGAGCTCGGAATTTTTCTACTTGTGCCATTTTTTTGTGCAGGTCGAATTTAACTTGGATCTTCTTTTGCAATTACTCTTTCCTGTTGTGCTTATCTATTCTCTTCTTGCGTTTCTCATGCGAAATCCTTGTTTTCGTTTACCACATGTTGAAACGTGTGTTGCCTATGCAGTTAGCTTGGTTCTTTTCGTTAGAGAAAAATCCTCCATCTGAACCTCTACAATTGAAAATATATACTTTGAAGCAAAATCTTTTCAAATAATAAGAAGTGCCCCTTCTTGATTATAGCTTCTTGAAAAGTGAAGTTAAGTAAAAGAAAATCTTATTTGATGAGAAAAGTGGAGATTTTGCTAATTCTGCAGAGTATAATTCTCAAAGATGCATATTCTTTAGTTTTAAAATAATAAGAGAAAATTTTTGCAACTTAAGCCCTAACTAATTTTACCTAGGCCACTCTTTCGAGTTCTAGCGAGCATTTTCCTGAGCATCGTAAATTTCCTGTAGCTTTCTTCTTTCCTTTTTCTTATGCTTTCGTATGATTTGAGCTCCTAAACCAGTCATGCTTGATTGTCTTGGGAAAGTCTTCCAAATCATCTAGTGGAAGTAACTGTGCATTGTTGCATTTTAGCTCAACTGATGGAAATGTCTTATGTGGTATCTCCTTAATAGTTGGGACTAAATACAGTACATTTCTTTGGTGCTTCTTCTTCTTTCTTTTTCTTTTTTTTTTCTTCTTTCTTTTCTTTTTCTTCTTTTTTTTTCAACATTCCTTAGATAGTATTTTGACGTGAATTCCGACATTGGAGATGAAGGAATCTAGTTACTCTATAAATACAATCTTAAGGTGCTTCGCATACTCATATTTTAAGTTATCGTTTGACATAAAAGTAAACATGGAGTTCATGAATACTTCTAGTTGCTAGATAACTTTAAGCAGCGGAGTAATTATTTGCACTTGTTCTTTTTTTTTTTCTTTTTTTTTTTTGAAGATAAAGAAGAATCATAACTAGTATTCAGTTAACTTTGTTTGCTACCCATAAAACCTTCACCCATCATTTGAGCATCAATCATTTTTTGCTAAGTACCTTCCCATTTCCTGTCTTGTTGATCTTGTGTTATCGTAGCTTGTTAAAGCGTGAATCGTCTTCTGATTTTCAAGCAAGAATTGAAAAATGTTCTTTCTTTTCTATTTTTTCCTTTTCTTCTTTTTTTTTTGGTTGATACCTATTATGTTAAAACTTAGAACATTCATTTTCGAATTATTTTTCTTCATGCCAGCGAATCGTATGTTCATGGAATAGAGTATGAGAGGAGTAGATACATTTTAGGTATCTTATAAAATTTGAAAACGAAAATTGTTACAATCACTATGCTAAAAACTTATCCTTTACAATGAAAAAATAAATCATTATTAAAAAGAAAGTAGATAAGAAAGAAGCATCCTTAGAAAACGCATATTAAGAAATACAATAAACTAAACCAAATATCTCGCGTGCTTTTGCAAAAGAGAAAAGAATTCAATGGCTTCCACGTCTTCTTATTTGTTGCTGACAATGACCCTGGCCTAACATATCTTGCTGATGATAATCTTCTTTTTTGTTGTTCAGCTTAACACTTTAATCTTGAAGATATCTTCTATTTATATCCATTCGATTAGTTTTTGAAATTCTTAGTACTGCTTTAGGGCATTGTTCAAACAGGATTTAGTTTGATTTGTCCTGTGTTTGATGAGCTCGTTTAACTTGTTCCTTAAACGTATAACATCCTTCTGATCCAAGATCGAAATGGTGGTTGACGTGAAGCACTTGACCCGATCTACCAAGATCTTTAATCGGATCGAAGATCTAACAGTTGGATGAAAATCTATATCAAGAGATTTGAGGTAGAAGAAGATGTAGGAGAAAACTTGGTTATCTTTATTGATAATGTTGTAAAAGATTACAAAAAGGATGCCATGGCATTAGTGGTAATTATCCTCACTAATGACACATGGCTCCTCTAGATAAAACACTCTAATTACAAGTAATTTAGTAAAAAGACACCTAATTAGACTCTAGAACACTTTGCCTTAAACTAGGATAAGATGCTCATTTGAGGATTTTAACCCAATAGATCGAGCGCAAAGACGGGTTCGGACCGAGCGCGCGCAAGCTTGGGCGCGCCCGCGCCTGCACAGCGCGCGCCCGGCGCGCGCCGGGCTCCAACCAACTCATATCCGGCGCCGGGCCTTCTTAATTCCATTTCCGAAATCCACCCTGGATCTAATACTCCCACCCAAATGGAGCTGCATTGCTCATGCCAATGCCTAGTATTTCGTAGATGGAGGGAACAGTTGCAGGCATAAGCGACTCCCTCCGTGAGCCACTTCCCTTTGACGGCGGTTGCCTTTGAGCCGACTTTCCTGAAATCGGCTCCTTCGAACCTTTTCGTGTCTCCAGGATCTTCTTCTCGCGATGGTACCTCCTCCAACAAGCAGCTTCGCTCAACCCAATTCCAGCTCGTCCATGGAAGGAAGCACCGCGGCGGACTCTTCATCTTCGTCCAACAACGACGGATCGAACAATTTCAGATTTTCGGCGTTTATAACTTGAAATAACCTTGATATCTTATTGGAGGCAATTCCAGCTGAAATGCGTTGTCTCCAAACTTTTTGAGGATCTTGAATGGGCCGTAGCGTATCGGTTTTAGTTTCCTTGCTTCCCCCTTGAGACGCTCCTTCCCTAAGTGCAACCACACCAAGTCTTCCCCTTTAACGTAACATGAAACTCTATGTTTGATCGTGCCGGCCTTGTTACTTCAATTGAGACTTCTTTAACTGCCCCTCTACCTGCTTATGAACTTTCTTAATATGCTCGAGAAACCGAAGAGCCTTGGTAGCATCATGCGCCTCTCTCGAAGTACTAGGATCGGCGATAGTGAATTGTTACGTCAAAGGACCTTGTGGGCCCAAATATCCCAAACACACTTCAAAATGGAGTCTTGCCCGTAGATGAAATGAACAGCCCGGTTTAAACTGCAACTGAATATAAGGCAAACTTTCATCCCATGTAGAAGGGTATTTAGAATTATACCCGCGCAACAAGTGCTACAACCGGTGGCGGGTGACACTTTCGGTATTGTCCGTCTGGTTTGGGGCATGAAAGGGCGGTGCTCCGGCGCAAACTTAGTAATCCATCATGGCCCAAAGAGACTCCCAAAAGTGGACTTAGAAACCTGGTATCCCGATCTAAATGATAGACGAACGAGGCCGAAGTTCTTCCAAATATTTCGCAAGAAACAATTTTCGCGGCTTCCTCTCCCGTCACCGTATTTCATGGGATCAAGCAATATCATCTTGCTAAATCTATCCACCACCACAAACAAGTAATCATATCCTTTTCTAGACCGGGGTAAACCACCAATGAAATCCATAGAATATCTCCCAAGGGCGAGTAGGATACTGGCAATGGCGTATACAATCCTTGCTTCTCCGATTCGTTCGGCTTCGACGTATTTCACAAACCACAACCACGAATGTATCTACTAACATCTTACTTTCATTTTCGGCCAAAAGACATTACCTTCCAGGTTTTGGGACGTTTTTTTCTACTCCGAATGTCCAGCTATCTTCGAGGTGTGGGCTCTCGAATCCAAACAAATCGATCCGCCGATTCAGGGAATATATAGTTGCTGATTCTGTTTAACAGTCCATCCCGCAAGCTATGTTGCTTCGGACTGCCCTATTTTTGCTCCTCTTGCATCACCTTCTTGTAATACATGTCCTCCTCATATAAAGCCTTGTAGTCCTCATGCACCCAAGGAATGGATTTTTGGAGCACAACGATGCAACTAGTGGGGGTTTCGGCGGCCTTGACAACATTATTCGGCAAGCTTGTTTGAACTCCTCGGCCTTACTTGATCGCCTTTTTGAATTGTTGTAGATATGACATCCACTTCATGTGCCTAAGCTTTGGAGTTTATGATTTGGTTTGTTGAGGACTTCAAATGTGTTGTGGTCCTTGTTGAAGATCGTCTCCTTTCCCAAAAGATTAGTGCCGCCAATTGCTTCACCGGCCTTGATGTAGAGGCATTAAAGTTCCTTTGTCATAGATTGGATAGTCAGCTGAGCACCTTGAAAATAACTCGAGTGATATGCCACGGGTCTTCCATCTTGCATTAAAAACAGCCCCTGTCTAGGGGGGGCATCCACTTCAAGCTCGAACGGGCGTTGAAGGTTCGGCAATGCCAATACGGTGCTTTCGGTGATGACCTTCTTCAAGGCCTTGAAGGCTTCTGTCATTGTTTCGGGACCGCCCAATTCGAAATTTTTTCCAGCTTTTGTTGAGGCTATGTAGTGGGAGCGGCAATAGATGAGAATCCCCGAATAAACTTCCGAACAATTGGATTGCAAAAGCTCCGACGAAACTCCGCACTTCCTAACATTTCATGGATGCTTCCATCTTGGATTGCTCGGATCTTTTTGAGGATCTCAATTTTCATCTTTCCTTCACCACAACGAATCCAAGATAGACGGAAGGGATGTACGACCCACCCTCGCACTTCTTAAGATTCAATTTCAGTTGCTCTCTTCAAAGAGCTGAAAACACCTTTCGAAGAATCTCTATAGTGCCGGACAAGTCCGGCTTATGCTACCAAAAATATCGTCAAGATTAAACTATAACGAAATCATCTATGATAAGGTCGCATTACCTCATTCATGAAGCCTCATTGAAAGTTTGCTGGGGCGTTGCATAATCCGAATGGCATCACCAACCACTCGTACAACCCTTGTTTTGTCTTGAGAGCGGTCTTCCAGTGTCCTCCGGTTGAACCCAACTTGGTGATTATCCCGAACTTCAAGTCAAGTTTCGTAAAGAACTTGAAGGTTGCAGCTGGTCCATCAAGTCTTCTATACGGGGGAGTGGATATCTATTTTTCACCGTTATACGGTTCAAGGCACGATAATCTACGCACATGCGCCACCCGCCATATTTCTTCGGAACCATAACAATCGGCAACCCGCAAGGGGATGAGCTGGGTTGAAATCACACCTTGCTCAAGTAAATCTACCACTTGCATTTCTTGATCTCATCCACTTTCAAGAGGAGAATAACGATACCATACTCAAGTTAGGAGTGGCCTCACCCATCTATTATTAAGGCTGAATTTTCATGCGATCCGATCGAACGCCGAGGTGGCAATCTCGCCGGCTCTTCGAACTCACTCCATGAAAATTTCTGTAGCAACTCCCGAACCATCCACCCTTTCTCGTCACCCAAGTCTCGAGACAACCACTTCAACTTGCGCTTTGGTTCCTCCACCTTCCTAAGCAAGAGCACCACCATTACCGAGTTGTTAGATTTCACCACTTTCTTGACTTGGGCCAGTTGTAACATACCTTGAATTCAGATTTTGGTTTGTTTGCTGAAATGAGGAAATCTCCGCCCAATTTTTCGTCAAACAAACTGTGTTGTCATCCAATAGAATATCACATCTCGAACCCAGATATGAAGGACTCCCAAAAATGACTTGACATAATAGAGTGGGCACGACTTCGCACATTGACTTCGTCAATGAACTCCTTCTCTATTAGCAAACTTTGATGTACATTTGGCGATCGATGTTCAACTTCATGCCATCCATTTATCCAAGTCTTGATGGGAATATGGTCGAGGATTGAGGTTGCGTCTCCAAACCCAACTTGGACCAAACCCTCTGAAAGATCAAAGTTCATTTGGCTTCCGGGATCAAATATTGCTTTCACAACTTGTTGTTTGATTTGTATCGTCACAAAGAACAACGTCGCTCGTTCCTTGGCTCGGTTTTGAGTTGCACTTTGATCTTGCTTAGATTTTTCACCACCTTGCTGTACTGTACGCCTACCTACTGTATGAGTATTGTTGACGACCTTAGTTTGCCTCCTGAACAGCCCCTGTATTGCTGCTCTCGGCAGAACGAATCTGCCTTTACTCCCCGGTTGTTTCAGCTCTCCTAGCTCTCGGCCAGATTTCGTTCCTGTTTCTGTCCAGAAAACAGATAAATAGTTGCTGTTTTGAGCTTTCTCCCGCACTACGCACCATTAAGCGATCAATGTAGGGTCGACTGCATCACTTTGGTTCAGCTCGTGTCCTCCGCATTCTCCGTATCACAAGTGCTTTGCCTTGCCTTGGTTCATTCCGAGGACGATGATTCTCTCGACGTAACTCCGCGATTTGTAGTTTTCCAACACTTCTACGGGGGCCGAATGAGCCTTTGACGTCACAATGCGTACACAGTCACAATTCGTGGTCTTCTCCTTGCCTTTGTTCGGACTACTCCGATTTTCAAGGCTTCCTTCTCGAAGTTCCACCACTTTGCGACTTCTTCGTTGCTACTTGTGCGCCCTTCTTCTTTTGATACCTTCCTTCGGGTGTAGGTCCTCTCAAGAATCAGTACCCTTTTGGGCAAGCATCGTCTCTCCTCCCACATTGCTACATCTTGATGGTTGATCGCCGAATATCATTTGAAGCCACTCAAGTACTTCCTCAACCTGTGTCATAGTCATCCACGGTATTCGAGAACAAGAAGCTCTGCTTCACATAACTCCGTTTAGTGTTACTCATCTGCAACCGTGTACCTCGTAAGCTTGGCGAAAGTATTGGCCAACGCCCCTCCACCGCTCTTCATATAAACCAACGGGATAAAATTGCGTTTCTTTACGAGCCACCTTAATGCATCCCATGTCAACCTTAGAACATCATGAGTACGGCAATATATGCATCCACCAATTAGAGCATGCGAAAAACTAACTTCACCCGTTACCAAAGGTTATACGTTGCACATCATTAAACTCGCATACACGCAAAATAAGTTCTCATAATTGGTCTAACCATGCATCTAATTATCACCATCTATCTCACTCCATAAGCTGGAATATCCAACTTAGCTCTACCTTGATGCGTTCCCCCATAGTGACGTTCCCTCGACGTTTGTTGTTTGCATCGATCCCGAACGTTCTCCTCCTCATAGGCTCCTTTCTCGTCTCTAAGAGGGTCGGAGGACTCCCATGCAAACTGAAAAAAACATACGAATCGAAACACCTTGTGGGCGACCAAGTTTCCGGCCATGCTTCAGCTCTTCTTGTGCTGAAAATTTTCTGCTCAAATCCGACCAAGAGATATGCCTCAAACTCCGGCTCTCTCACCTTGGAGACCTTGGTACGTTAGCGTGCGCCATCTTCCAAATGTTATCCGGCACCTTCAATACAATATGTCCTTCAACACTTGGTGATTCGGCCACCTGCTGTTCCAGCCCACTCTATCCTCGTCTCCATCGAAGAACCTCCCATGCAACCTTTCAGTCGCTTGATCGGACTAGATCTCTACGTCCACCTATTTGCTCGGTCACCTTGCGTCTCCTTTCCATTCTCGCCAGAACTTGACCATCTTGAATTATCTTCACCATCCACGTCCAGCTTCTCAAAAACTCCAGATCTAGCTCTGATACCACTTGATCCAAAGATCGAAAATGGTGGTTGACGTGATAGCACTTGACCCGATCTTACCAAGATCTTTAATCGGATCGAAGATCTAACGATTGGATGAAAATCTATATCAGAGATTTGAGGTAGAAGAAGATGTAGGAGAAAACTTGGTTATCTTTATTGATAATGTTGTAAAAGATTACAAAAAGGATGCCATGGCATTAGTGGTAATTATCCTCACTAATGACACATGGCTCCTCTAGATAAAACACTCTTATTACAAGTAATTAGTAAAAAGACACCTAATTAGACTCTAGAACACTTGCCTGATCTAGGATAAGATGCTCATTGAGGATTTAACCCAAATTAGGATCGAGCGTAAGAGGGCTCGGACCGAGCGCACGCAAGCTGGGCACGCTCGGGCGCAGCCTGGGCGCGCCCGCGCGCCCGCGCGCGCCGGGCTCCAACCAACATCATATCCGGCGCGGGCCTTCTAATTCCATTCCAAATCCACCTGGATCACTTTCAGTGCCAGGTACTGCGACTCCACCAGGCCGAATTGGTTGGCAAGTACTTTAAGACATCAGTTCTTTCTTGACTAGATATTTAAGGATTTCTGCTTGGGATATTGTTTATTGACTGAGGGAGTTTGTCCTTATTGTTGTTGATGTTGAAATGCTTGATGTTGGTAAGCTGATGATTGTTCCTGATAGTTTCCTGCTTATTAGTTGTCCATGCTAGCAGTCTTGTAGAGCAATTGTGTAAATTGTAAGGCGGACCAGTCTGCAGTAGCAAAGTGGTGTACGATGTTTCTTCCTTCGCTTCGGCCTTCTTGCTCTAGCCAGCAAATTTCAGAACAAACTCGATGTTTAAACCTGCATGTACTAGGTGAACGAATTGCATATGTCACGACCCGCGAGCCGAGGGCCGCGACGTAGGGAAATAATTTTTCGCAAAAAAATAAAATTCGAAATAAATAGTTTTGCGTAAACTTAAATAATCAAGGAGTTCATTTCAAATCCCAAATACTCAAAAAGTCAGTTTCTCAATGTTCAAAACACGGAAGCGCCGCAACCTGGACATTCAGTCCGAGACGAGAACCCGCGGGGGAGGCGGTTCGGTCTCAACCCGAGCTCAGTTTGCAAAGGATACTAATGCATCAATCTCCCTAGATGATGCAAGAGGATCCTAGGCAATCTAAGGTCCAAACCTCTTTAAAATCTTACGAAAATATACTTAAAAACCGTATTTTCAAAATACCGGTTCGACCTGTATTTTTCCAAAAGTTTTCGGAATGCCAAACCTCTAGTTAATAATTATAAGAACCCCTCAAAGCATCGAAATCAAATTCGGAAACCAAATATGCAAAATACGATTATAAATTCCAGAGCTATTTTCGGTCGACCGGTATGTCTTATCGGTCGACCGAAAGTCGACCAGAAACGTAAAACAGAACAGCTACAGGTTTCGGTCGACCGTTCCAAATTTTCGGTCGGTCGATACCTGCAGGAACTGCAAAAATAGGTTTGCTGCAACAAGATATCCAACATCCCATTTTCTCAAATATTTTTCCAAATCATCCAAATACTATGTATTTACAAAAATATAACCGAAATACACATGCAGTTATCGATTTCCAACAAAAATCTCATCCAACCTCATTAAACAAGCCATTTTTTGAAACGTAAAAAATCCGAACTTTTAAGAACTCAATTGGTCCGATTTTGATCAAACCATAATTCCTTTTATTTTCAAGTATTATAAACACCTAGAAACCAAATTACGCATGCGACAATATTCAAACCCCAAATCGGATATTTCTTTTTTACATATATATCAAAGATATCCATTTACATCAAAATTCAAAGTATACAACTTTTAGAGATTAAACCTCTTTAACTAAGGTTTGCAACCCTAAAAGTTCACAAACTAACCAAAAATGCAAAATATAAGTTAGTACTTCCAAAAATTAATTCTTTACATGATTGAGCTATACAACTAAGGATTATGCACAAGTATATACCCCACCAAGATACCTTTCCAAAACTCCTTGCAAGCTATCGTCGGAAATTTAGCACCCCTTTGCCGGTACCTTCCCACGGTCTAACGGATCTGAAAAAGATAAAAGCAACGGAGTGAGTCAAAATGACTCAGTGAGCGGTACGAATAACGATCGCGGCACCTCTCACCACATACACAACCAAAACCAAATCACAAGTCCATAAACACCAAATCATCATCATAATCATCAACATCATGTAAATTTTAAACGAAATTCCCATTACCAACACCAATTATGCTTTACTTTGCCTAATCGTTAGGTCGTTGCATGACTAACTCAACCCGTTAGTAACTATTCTCATTTGCAACGCCACACAACCCTTTAGGCTATCGCAGCACCAGAAATCTGGGTCAAACACGGTTGCACGTCACGTCCCTAGTACCCTACGCCAGGGAAGCGATCTCTTTTATGGCCATTATAAGGGATTACTTGATATACTTAGCCTTTCCGAATTTCCGATTAAGCCTCGCCTGGTCTCGTAGCCGCCACCCAGGCCTCGGGCTGGCCTAAACTACGCCCACCCGGTCTTCTTGAGACAACTAATCTGGGACTCGGCCGCCCACATCATCCCATTCAGATCCCGGGATCCAGATATCCACTCGACTCAATCTGAGAGGCGAACCTGCGCGACTGCCCAGAAATCCAACGAATGAGAGCACCTTACCCCACCACCCAAATATTTTGTAACTTTATCAATAATACTCACGATTACGCCTCACGTTGTCGATGTCTCTAATTACAACAAGTACTCACATTTGGGCCACACCAATCCGCCATACGCAGTACCATTGATTACAACGGTTTTCACCGCCTTTGTCCAAAACTTTCTATCAACGACACATTTACCATCATTTTGCCATTCAGAATAAAACAGGACTCCCACCAAGAATGGTCATAATCACATAATCCACATTACCAACATGGATCATATGGTACTAACAACCATCCTCAAGTTGCACATAAGCACATCACCCATCATCTACGTATTACAACATGTCATAATAGTACTATCATAAAAAAGTCTAGGGTTTCCATGAAATTCTAAAATATCCACATAATCAGGCTTGTACCCCACATAAGATCATCACAAGTTAACATACATCCAACCAAAACACAATACACGCACAAGTCAAGAGGCTGCCAAACCTCGAGGGCTCGGCCGAAATCACACAAGAACGCAACCTCACCACAACCAAAAGCACCTGGGCGAGAACTAGGTCAAGAACAACTAAGACAGTGAGGGAGAGAGAGATGGAATGATCAAGCACCAAGAAAATAAGGGAGATGGTGTTGGAAACTCACCTAGGTCAGCAAGGGGGAGCTCCAGGTTAGGAGATGGAGAGAAGTGGTGAAGGGGTATGCAAACAGTCACAAGACCCGAACTTATCCACGGGCTGCATGCAACTATCAGTCGACCAAAACACGAATCGGTCCACTGAAAGTGCTCTGCACAGCACAAATCAAATCAAAACCAAACAAACCAACTCCGAGTCGCACACAACCAAGCACTCCCTCGCGCCGACGGTGTCACCAACCACGTGACACACCCGCGGTACGCTCGAACATGCATGCACTGATAGCGAAAATACATCCAAGCACATCTCATAAATCCATACGTATTTCATAAAACAAAACAAATCAAACAATGAACCTCACACTATATCATTAAGGGGCCCCATATTCTCAAACGTCTTCGTTGCCGAGCTTTCGTTCTTCTTGGATGAATGGACTTTTCCATGAACGAGCAATATTCAGAAAAATCATCACGTATGATCAGACTCTTATCACGTGCTTTTCCTTTGGTTCCTGTTAGTGTCAAATTTTTTCTCGTCTATTTGCACCTTTTTGGACAAACTAATCCCTGAGCATGAATGCCTCATTCTCTTTTGTTAGTATTTTCGTAATATTTCCTACGAATGTTGGTCCGTGGTGATGCTTGTGCTTTTTAGTTGTGTCATTTCAATCAGCATGGTTGCTTCTATATTGGTGATCACCATGTTTAGTGCTGACCCAGTATGACGATATTTTTCAAAGTATTCTTTCGTAGTTCTTCCGAACTTTGTTCTGATGATGATCGTTGGTTATGTTGTCTTAACAGTTAGATGTTTTCTTCCAAAGCCTGCTTAAGGGACCTGTTTTGTACGTCTTTGTCATTGTTCTTCATCTTGATGTTTTGCACTTTTTCGTCATTGATAGCTCTATTTGAACTGCCTCTTTTCTCCATCGTTATCTTCTTCAATGAATTTCCAGGTCAGTAATGATGCAAATTTAGATTGATCTATTGTCCCTTGATTTCCTTCTATCTTCTTGGGCATGTTCATGATATATTGTATTTGCTCAGTGTTGGCAACCGTTTTTGTTGGCATACCATGATTGATGATTATAACATGAGGTACAGTCCTAGAGTGGGGCAGGTCTTGATCAGCAGATAATGCTTTTACTTCATGATTAGAAGTGAATTTCGGATCCTGCATGGATTTATGTGAAAACCTGTATGCTACATTATCGACACCCCATTTTGTCCGGGCTGTATTGTCATCTCGCAGACTCAACTCAGACCGGACATACACCTAGCACAACTGACGATCTAGCGTAACTAATTTTCAAAGTCGAAAATTCAAAAATCGGGTGAATTACTAAAGAGAAATTTTCGACCAAAGGTCGATTCTAGTATCGATAATTTGACCTTTTGCTGTTAGACCTTATCCAAAAAAATAAAATCGAAGTCAACATTACACACCCTTAAAACCAGTTAATAAATAAATATGGTAAGTAATTATTAAAAGGTTAAAAATTCAAAATTTCCAAAAATAACAACGTTATCATTATTTTTTCTTGTCTATGGGATAATGGTTTGGATTGAGTTTGTTTATAAAATAAGGGCTCTGCAGCTTGTGAAGAGGGGGGAGGCTAAAAAAAAAGAAGAAACAAAAAAGGAAAACAAAAGAAGGAGACGAAGAACAGTAAAAAAGAAAAACAAAAACAACGAAGCAAATGAAAAACACCTATAGCGAGAGAGAGAGAGAGCGGTTGCCGGCCCCCGCTTCCATCTCCACCCCGACTGAACACCTCCCTCGACCATCCCCCGATTTCGTATCTCCATCGCTGATGCCGGAGCAGCCATCGCTGCAAAGCTGCAGCCGTCACCAACTCTCGAACACCACCCCAAACATTGCTAGTTATCGTCTCTGGACCCGTAGACCACGAGACACCGCCGTGGCTTAGCCGCCGGCGAGCCACGGCGGCGGAAATAAAAAATTAAAAAAAAAACACATAAACTTGCACTCGCACATAACTCTCTGTACAAACAACGAAACCAAGTTTTAACATTACCAACGGATTTAGCAGCCTCGAAAACCCTAGGAACGACTCGATTTTTGTTGAACAGAGCCGGTCGCCGAAATGCGACCGATAATCGCGAACCTGAAATAGAGGTGTCGATTGGCGAACCTGAAATAATTTCATAGAAAGCTTTCCACATGTAATAACATAAGTTATAGGTGTATACTTATAATTCAATTAAATTATATTACTTATCACCTCTTTTTCTAATTCACCTCCGAAGATCTAATAAAGTTCGTAATACCGAAGGTACTCTGGTTCACATGGCTGTAGATGAAGACGACACAACATTCCGTATAACGGCGTCACTGAACCCATAATATAAATGTGTGTTAAAATATAAATCTAAAATCATTTTAATCACTTATATAGAGTACCCTCCTTTCGAGGGGTGCTGTGGGGGTGTTCCGTCTTTCCCACACGTAAACGACGAACAAGCCTTAGAATCTCGAATGTGCCTTATCCTGGTTTCCTAGATTTCCATAAATATCTAGTTGGCGACTCCAACCATTTTCCCCATTCGGAGGAAGATCGTCAACAGATGGCGACTTCGCTGGGGACCCGTCAGGCTCGTTATTATAAGTGATTAAATTAATTTCGGGTTTACATTTAACACATAAAAATTCATGACAATGACATTTTTATCATGTTTGTACTTATTTCATTTACGCACCAACCCTGCATTCCATAATGTGACTTTTGGCTTATGCCTAACCTATTTATCGGGACAATCGGAGCTTGCGTACAATGAGTGTAGGTAGTCCGTAATGCCTGGCCCATTTAACCCACAGTCAAAAGTTATCTGGGTAGTGCTAGGGGTGTTCAAAAAAAAAACCCGACCCGACCCGAAGGATTTAGGTCGGGTCTATCGGGTCCATCGGTCGGGTCGGGTCTAAATATTAGACCCGATGTTCGGGTCGGGTCGGGTTGGGTCCGGGTCCAAGTCGTCGAGACCCGACCCGACCCAATCACCATATATATATATATATATTATATATATATGTGTGTGTGTGTGTGTGTGTTAATTATATTTATTTATATGTATAAAATATATATGTATATATATTTTTTTATGATAGAAAGTATTATATTGGAAAACTCATCGCTTATGATGCTGGACTAGATAAAGAAGCGTGCAGGTTCGTTCGATCGAGTCCGTGAAGCGCTATAATTGATATGGGAATTACTTTTTAATGTCTTAGACTAGTGGGCCTTTGTAGCCCCCAACCGTTGAGACCCTACATTAGTGAAATAGGATACAAGTCCACTAAATGTTACAAATTATCCCATATCATATATGGATCAAGTGTAGTAAGATGTCTAGTCTATATAAGAAATCTTAGTGTAATAGATTTAATAATCAAAGAAAAACTATTTCTTATATATTACCATATAATATGAAATAGAAATAATTAAAAAAAAAATTAGACCCGACAAGACCGATTAGACCCGACCCGATTAGACCCGAACTAGCTCGGGTCAGGTCGAGTCTCGGGTCGGGTCGGGTCGGGTCCGGGTTTGGCCGGACCCGGACCCAACCCGATTTTGAATACCCCTAGGTAGTACCCCGAACTGATGTACTACGTGCATTGGTCGTCGGGAGGAACCCTAGCAATGACAAGCTGTTAGTTAAACCACTGGAATAATCAGAGCCCGTGTGCAATATGCACGGG
>MJHO01000662.1:0-18758 GCA_002076135.1 Xerophyta viscosa | reverse complement strand
ATGTTGATTGGCTTATAATTGCTCATTCAATTATATTTATGATTGTAATCTCGTGCCGGTCCGCTCTCAGACTGACCAGGACTTGGTTCGGATGCCATATCTTTATGTATACATACTCAAATGTGTTCAAACCAATTTTGTACAAACTAGACTCATAAAGGTATCTGCAGTCCAAATTTCAGAGTGTTTCAACCACGTTTGAATGGGTTTCGAAATTTTCAAAGAGACAACTGCCTAGTTAACTGCTGGGAGTGGGAGAAGTTGTGGTAACCGCCCACATTTTTCCTCCAACAAGTCTTTATCTCTTGCCTACAAATAAGACACGAATTGATAGTCAAAGGGGAGAAAATCTGAAGTAATTGGCGGCCACACTGCTTGAGTGAATATTGATTTCAAGGTTCCGAAGCAATGGCGCTCTACTCCTTCAACAACGCCTTTTACTCCTCTCTATTAAATCGGGTGAAAATCCCCTCGCATGGATAGGCCATATGGTGGGTCCTAGGGCGAGCCTTGATCATCACATGACGGTCTTGGGGGTGGTCACCAAGCCACCCGCTTTGGGACATTGCTCTCCCCGTTCGGGGATCCGTTCGGGGAGAGAAAATGCTGCCCAAAGTCATGCTTATATATTGCATGCTTTGCGTGAGTCATATGTGGCTAGTGCTTACTTGTTGGTTGAGATTCCTTTATCTCATATGTTTGCATGCTCAACTTGAATCTAGCTTTCTAATGCTTGGTTAATTACAGAGAAAATCTACCTCTGAAAGTCTGAATAAATTTACTAATAGTTTTGGAACATCGTGGTAATGGATGGATTAGTATTTGACTATTGAATATCAAGGTCTATGGCTTATTTCCATAAACCTACTTTCTGGAAGTTTGGATGCAATCCATTCATTGAATACTCGCTCTAAATCTAGAGGATAAGGTCTCTGCAACGTCTAACCAATGAGACCCCATTAGTCTGCCGAGACCAACTATCTGTAAAGCCTAAATTCACTTCCATGACTTCGGAGAAATGTTCAGATGCATTTGTAAATTGTCTACAATTAATATGACATTCTGAAAAAAAACATATGTTGTAACTCCAAAAATATATAGAAATGTTAAATCCATATAGATTTAAACTCTACCACAGAAGCCACATTTAGTGAGGCCCAATCTATTTTAAAAGTGCGATATCTATATGTAAAAAAAATAATAATAAAAATAATAAAAAAATTTATTATATATAATTCAGCCCCTTCATTTTAAAACAGAGATCCGCAATTGTGAAAACACTTAGACAAATGTTAAGCCATATTCACACGTGATGTACTTGATTAATTTTAACAACATTCCGTGAAATATCTCGACACAAATGCAGGAATGTATTAGTTTAATTTCAGACCCTTTAGAAGAGGTGATTAACAATAGGGGCTTGCCCTTATTGGGATCACAACCCATATTCTCTAAAATTCTGCATCGAGGAGTATCGTACATATATTAGATTTTGGATCGCCTCCTAGGCAAATGCTCAAGGACGTAAAAGAAATATAGTGTCCATCGAGCAGGTCGCCGCATGGCGCCCTCTCCAAATCTGGCGACTCCGCTGGGGAATGAATTCTCCTTCCATCTTTAGGGTCTTATAATATAACTAATGCATTCTTACTAATGCAACTAAAATTGCATTATTCTTATTAATGTGTGTTGAGTAATTGTAGACTCACCTGGGATCTTATATTTTTCTTGAAGGTGAACAAGTTTACAACCTACTTACCCAAGAAAAGAAGACTCATTCGTTCATGGCGCTGATTCACGAAAGAAGATACGCTATGTTGCTGCTGAAGAGGATAATGTGCCTAATATGATTACTGTTGGCACTATTCAGTGCCCCTGCAAACCTGCTGCAAATGTGAAGTTCCCGGAATTTGATTTTGGGCCCTTCGCGCCTACAAGCATCCAGTTCGGAAGCACTCAATTCATTAATGAAGATCATCTGCATCCGGAGTTACGGAGTACGGCTACATCACGTCGCTCTTTCGGAGTTGCATACCCTGATGGTACTACTATCAGGAAGGAAGGGGATACTTTCATCCATGAAAGGGTTATCGTGAGAAGTCCACCTCGAATTAGAGTTGAGATCCCAGAAAAGAAAGGATCTGTTTTTGACCGACTCTCATTACCATTTAATGAAACCAACTCAACTCGCAAAAGGAACAGGGCAGTTGAGTTCGAAGAGCCTGAGGTGTATTTCGCTCAACCTATTGCTGATGAGGATCAACCTTCATCCTCAATGAAGAAAAAGAGAGGATGGAAAATTACTATAAAAAAAAAACGGGATGTTACAAGTCAGTCCACACAACCAAGAATATACTTCGGCATCAATTCTTCCCAAAGTGAACATAGCAAGCATCTCATTGTCCAATCAATTTGAAGCACTTTCCCTTGAGGATGATCAGGACATAGACAATACTGGGGGCATGGTAGTTAAGCCGGCATTCACAACTATGCATCCTTCAAAAGAGAAAAGGAAGGTGAAACGTTCTACACAAACAGAAGAGCTGAGCATGACTTTAACCGTGCGGGAACAAGTGGCACTTGCTAGAGCCATGGATAAGGTTCATCGACCATACGAAAAGGATGAACCTCTACGTGCATTCAACAGAATTGAACGCAGAGCTATCAACAAGTCAATGCGCATTCTCGCACATAAGAAATGGGATGACATTGTTCCTCTTCAGGAGGATGGTAAAAAAGAAAAGGGGGTAACATATACATGTTACCATAATTCTAGAGAATACTACCAACCGAAGTGAGGCTCAAGAAGTACGGGCTCCCCCTATAGACCGACGCACCAGATCCCAAACTAGTCGAGAAGCTAACCAAGCACCCTTACAAGAAGAAGAGGAAAGTTGTCACCATGAGCCTGTTGTGGAGGTAAATGATGCAAGCAACAGAGTTCATACTTTAACAGGCGAAGAACAAGTACCCAAGGATGATGTGGTGGAAGCACTCAAATAACAGTACACTCAACATATGATAATGATTACAAAACTCACAGGCGCAATCTTGTCTTTAAAAACTGATTTGCAATCATTTCTGCCGCAACTTTTGCAACAGAGAATTCCCTAGTACCTAACGTTGGAAGCTCCTCTAACATCGAATCTGGTAAAAAAGGGTCTAAAATAACCCTTGAGGAGAGGAAGAGGCAAAAGTATTCTTTCCGTCAAGACAAGGTGCCAAAAATATTTAAGCATGCTTTGGAAAATGGTTTAAGGTTGCCGGAACCCAAGAAGCCCGAAATAGTTAATCAGACCGACCATCCCTTATACTGTTCATATCATCGGCGTATTAGCCATCATATCAAGGATTGTTATCTTTAAGGATTGGGTAGAGGATCAGCTTCAAAAAGGAAAATAGCTACTGCCACGTGTCGTATTATCAGTCACTTACATCAAGGAGATGATGATGAGCCGCCGGCCCCCGGTGCTATTGTCCATGAAATGAGAACCCACAGTTGGAAGATGAGCTACCTATCATTGATGCTTCGGAGTAGAAGCACCGTGAAGAAGTCACAAATCCTAACAGGTTTGGTGAAATGACTGCCTATTTACATGATAAATTTGGGGGTCGGCCATTTTGAGGAAAAAGGGATATCTCCTCAAACAACATATGAGCGTCAAGTTCTTACAATGACTCAGGCCCTTCCATGATTGGTCCAGCCAAAATGCCTGAAATAAAATTTGCGACAACCGTCATCATCTGGAGGACAACGAGTCAAGAGAAGTGCGACAGTGGCTTGACACAGGCGTTCGATATCTCGAAACAAAAGGGAACTATCAAGAATATAAAAGAAGATTTAGTTTCTATGAAATCTTTTATGCAAGATGAAGCAAACTCTCCTAACATTGTCACTCCATTTCCTCAGTTACAAGAAAGTACAAAACCAGGAATTGTGGTGCCTATCAAGCTCTTACATTGCACTCGATTGGAATGATATATCCTCCTATCTCGAGGTCTACGGAGATTGAGCAGTTTCAAAAGCCCAACTTTTGCCCTTACCATTGCTGCAGGGGGCATCTGTTAGAGAACTGTAGAAGTTTTAAAAGAGAGATCAGAAAACTACTTCTCAAGTCTATGGAAAGTTCCTCTTAATTTCATTGAAAGCTTCACAGTAAGGAGAAGATCTAGAAAAAGATCACGCCTACAACTACAACAGTGTTCGTGGATAGTTGTATTGGGAAGTGATTCTGAAGAAGAACTGTTCCTTCCCGATGATGATATAGCAGTTGTTAACCAAATAGAATTACGTGGTGGTAAACAACTACCAGAAAGACCGCCTCCTAAACATCGTCATAAGGGCAAGGAAAAAGTAGTTGAAATTGAAGAGTTTCTTACATCACCACCTCCCAAGGCAAATGAGCAAAAGGGAACTCACAATTACAACATCCTGGCACATCTTAGAAAAATTCCCGCATTGCTCACAGTTTATGATGCTCTAATGATGGCTCCTGATTTGAGACAAACTTTGATTGACGTCCTTACAAATCCAGAGGTTTATCAATCTTATTTTGCCGAACAAGCAATGTTAGGAAGAGATATCGAGAATGCTGAGGCCATGGTAACATTCACAGAAGAAGATCTCTTATTGGGAACGGCTGACCACAACCGTCCCTTGTATGTGACTGGAAATATCCAAGACCAGCGCTTGATTCAACCCAGCGAGGATCGGAAGTTCTCACCGAACGACAAACAAGAATCGGATCGCATATGATATCGGGTGTCGGAAAGGAACGAACGCTTCACAAGTTTTAGTCCCGAGCGGACCAATTACTAGATCCCGAGCTCGACAAGCCGAGGTGACACTTCACGGGCTAATTAAAAGTATCTGGTCCGAGACAAGCGAAGCACCAGTTACCGAGCCATGCATCTTAATAACCATTCGAGTCCTTGAACCCGAAGCCGAAACGAAACCACCGATGTCAATCATTGCTACCGATGTCAACCATTGTTACCAACATTCAATACAACGATCGATGCCGAGGTAGTCTTTTACTGAGACTGATATGACGACATGAGAAGGTGAAGCGCCAGAGAGAAGACGGATTCCCGAACCATCAATATTTTCTGTAATCTTATTTCTTTTTTTGGGCCAGCCAAAAAAAAGAGAGAGAGAAAAGTACTGTTCCGTGAACAATAAAAAAAAATAGAAGAAGAAGAAGAACAACAACAAAGGCCGAATTTTTCAAAGTTAAAAAAAAAGGAAGAAAGAAAAGAAGAAGAATTTGTTTTTTGTGTATAGTTTGCTTCTTGACCTAACACCAACAAAGGAGTTCTTGAACTTTTGATTATTAGTCTCCAAAACCCTTAACCAAAAAGAGTAAGGTATTGAGTCATACGTTATGCTTTTGTTCACCATGAAAGATTATTAAGATCTTTGGTGGATCACTTGGTGGTCATTAACGATTTATCTTTGATTTGTCGAGTAGTTACATAGAACCTATAAAGATTTTTCTTGAGTGGAAAAAAACGTATTGTGGTGAGTTCATTAGAAGGAAAAAGCCAATTGAATGGACCACGAGTGAGCTGAGCGAAAATCCCCGTGAGAGAGTGAAGTGAGGCCAAATATTTTTTCCTTTTTGTGAATTAATTGCAGCCAATATGCGCCTTCATTATAGCTACAAAACTTCTTGAGACATTATTGAGCATAAGCCTAACTTTTCTCTAGAAGATCCTTGGCTAGTTCCCAACTAGCTTCGCTCCTTGGCTGCCCCTTCCAATGAATCAAATACTCATTGGAATGTCACACTTTGGGATGTACAATGACTTCTTCGACTTCCGTATCATAAGACGCCTTGACTGCGAAAGAGGCAAATTTCGACTCCATCTTTGCTGGGTCTTCCTCATCCACATGATATGATTTAAGCAAACTCACAAGGTAGACAGGGTGGAACTTCGTTTCGTGTGGCTAAGCTGACTTGTAGGCCACTTTCCCTACCCTTTTGACCAAGGTCCATCATACCACCACTGTACTGCTTGTTGCCAAATTTAAGCTAAACAAACCCTAACAAACCTTAAAGAGGCCAGCCCAACTAACTAACCAATTAAAAACCAAAATTATCAAACTTTGGTTGGCCTTTAATGCGTAATGTGTTGTCAAGGTCTTAAATATCTTCAAAGATGTTCAGTCTCTTCAGGATCTTGAAATATCTCCAATATCTTGAGATCTTGGAAATTCTTGAATATCTTCAGATCTTGGAATATCTTCAATCATATTGTGAATCTCGGAAATCTTGATATCTCAAATCTTAGAATATATCTAATAATCATGATATTTTGGAAAAATCTTGATATCTTCAAATCTTGGAAAAATCTCCCAAATCTTGAGATCTTCGAATATCTTGCAAATCTGATATCTTGAATATCTTTGAACATATGGCCGAATACTTTGTGTTAAGAACACTTCAAATATTCACGTACCCTTGGGTTGGCCCAGTACTCGAATTTATCCATAAATATCTTCATCAACTTTCTAGCTCTGATCCCATTACGTGAACCAACTGAGTCATCGAACATCCTCCTCTATTATTTGGTCATGCTGATCATGTCGCATTCATTCCCTCCTCTTGAAAAGGATTTGTCCTAAATCGTGGACCGTGCACACCCAAAACACTTAAGTTAGTAACATCAAAAAATTTTATTATCGTAATACTTACCTTTGTAATTTCATTGTAGTATGATTTGCTCAAGATCTAGAAAAGAATTCAACGTCTCTCTCTTTTTTTCTTCGGAGAACACAGCTGTCGAAATTTCTGCTCTCTTTCTTGTACGCCCAAATCTTGATTGAAAACTCAGCCTACTTGAGACCTCATTAGCATATTTAGCGTAACTCTTTGTTGTCCAATCAGTGTCGTTGTAAGGTCCTCCAATGTTCATAGAATGATCTGCCAATATTTTAATGGTTTGCCAAAATCCGTTGGCACATGAATTCCTTAAAACCCAACTTGTGCTGCCATACTCTTTTGTTTTGAACCAATGCATTGTGATTCCTATTATGAGTAGTATAGGCTGTCTTGACCACTTATGCTTGCACTTTTACCTATTTCTTGTGAGGGTCACTTGTTTGCCAACATGCATCTCTTCACCGAACCTGTAACCCTGGTGCGTCTTGACAAAAAAATACAAAGTTTTTCTATGCCAATATTTCCAGAAGTGATCCACAGGTTTATTCAAGTGAATACCAGTAAAATTCATTAATAATAATAAAATCTGCATGTGAACAATTCGTAAAGCATGGCTGCATCATCGCATAAAAGAACTAGTTGCATACTTTATCCAAAATAGCATCCACTCATGTAATCCATACTTAATTTTAAGCATAAAATTACATCCAATACCTTCTTTCACTCCTCTATGAAAGTATCTATTCCTTAAATCAGTTTCATAAGCATTATCGCACATCAACTAACATGTTATTCCAGCAAATATATGATTGAGGATCTACCTACATATCATTGTGACAATAGAATAGCAACGTGATTCATTCACATGTTCTTGATGCAATTAACATGATAAAGATGTAACACGTTTTCTATTATCAAGATGATGAAGTAATGGCATGTTTCTAACCGAACAAAAGGATAGTTTACCATTACCGTGTTGATTACTCGCTGGTCGTTGCTTAGTTGCCATGTCTCTTCCTTCGTATCCTCTAGGTGGTTCTCAAAATGTGTCTTTTTTCCTTAATCTTGATCACGATTAAATTGTTCTAGATTTTTCCTTGAACAGACTTTCCATGCAATAGACAATTCAAAAGAACTAGACAAACAAACAGGAAAAAAGTTAGTACTTCTCTTCATAAGCAATTGTCTTTCCTCTACTTCTTTCCCTATCCACCTCTCTTTTACTATCATTTTTTTTCTCTAATCCTTTTCTCTATCTTTTTCACACTCAATCACACTCCAATTCTTCTCTTTTTTCTCTTTTCTTTACTATCTTGTTCTAACTCTCTTCTCTTCTCATTCACCTCAATCTTCTATTTTCTTACTATTTCTTTCTCCCTCTCTCTTTGCTCTCTTTTTCTTTCTTTAGTGTGAAGTAAGTATCCCATACAGAGCTAGAGTCATCTTGTTGTGTAGTGCTACTCTTCTCTTTTGCTGTTTTGGACTTCTTCCCCAAACTTCCGGTTTTTGCAAAAAGTCTTCATACTCCTTCGTGACACAAATCCGAATTATGTCAGCAGCTTCCGGTTCCTAACTCCATTGGTTTGCTCATGTCTCCAATCATAGTGTTTGTTGTCTTCAAGCTCCTGCAATCTTTGGTAGCGCCCTCGGTTGTAGTGGCTTGGTAGGAATCATTTTTGCATTACCATCTTCATCTCTTCCCACGTCTTGCTGGGGCGTTCTCCATTCCTTCTCCAGCTTAATATCAACTGATCCCACTATGCAAATGCATTGTCAGTAAACATTGTAGTGGCGAGTTTTACCTTTTTTAAGTTCAGAGTATCTATGATAGTCGAACACTAATTCCGCGTTTTTCCCCACTCCAAGTATGCTTTTGGGTCGTTCTTTCCTAAGAAAGTTGGTATCTTCATCTTGATGCTCCCTAAATTGTGGTCTTCTCAGTTTCGATCGCATAGATTCCATCTATTTCTCCCATGGTCATCACAAGAACCGAGTTCTATTTTTCCATCGAATTCGCCGTCGTAGGGATCAAGATCTTCTTCTCGTGTTGTTCTACGGTAAGATCCCTCTCGTCTTCGTAGGTTAGGGTGCGTAATCGAAGTGGTTCCGAGCGCTCTTCCTCCAACTGGTCCAATCGATGCTTGCATCCTCCTCATTTGCTCGCATTATACCCTCATCGTTCACTTTCGAGTCAAAGGCCTAATGTGATTGAGCATTTGATTTATTGACATTCTTTCCGCATAAAGTGTTAGTAAAAATAAATAAGCTTGCCATCACTTACGCCCCTACGTGGATTTTTTCGCTCAATTCACTTCTGGTTGCACTATTGGCTTTTTTTCTATGATTTACCACACTGCCTTTTTCCACTCGTTGATAATTCTCTTGTGTTCATTATCGAACTAAAGACCAATTCAAGAGAAGAGGAAAACTCTAACGCCCACCTTGGAACCAATCAAAAATCTTGTTAATCTTTTGGACAATTCCTAAAAGATAAATCCAGATCTAACCTAACATTTCGGTTCGAGTTTGCGTGGTAGCAATTCGAAGGTTCAAACTCCTTTGCGGTGTTAGGCTAAGAGCAACCTATACACCAACAAACAAATCTCCCCCCTTTTTTTTTCTCTCTTTTTTTTTTTTTTTTTGACGGTTCGAATTTCGGTTCTTCCTTTTCTCACTTTTTTTTTCTTTAATGTTCCACGAACAGTAATTTTCTTTTTTTTTTTTTTTTTTTTTTTCTTCTTTTTTTCCACTTAGGCCGAACTATTGAACTTCAGAAATTTTTAAAAAAAAAAAAGAAATCAACAACACCTGATTTAGATCTGAGAGACAACAGCCTGACGATCACGCGATCGGGTCTTCGCAGTCGTGGCATGATATTTCATTTTTAAGATTTTCTTACTAATTTTTTTGAATCCTTTATGGCCTCGAATCTTTAATGTTATTTCTCTTTTTCTGAGCACATGTAAGAATGAGTAGCTCTGATACCAGATATGCGAATTCGGGGGCTCCTTCGATTCGAAACTCGACTTGCTGCCGATTTCAGTGTGCTCCAATCCTTCGATTTGATGTCGAAGGTTCCCCAAGACTTCTAGAATCAGGCTAAACTTTCTACTTTGACTAAATAACTCTTACAATAACTCCGTGGATGCTCCTCGACCCTTGCCTATAAGGAGACAAAACCTTTGGAATTACCCGGCACCTGACCCGTTGCCTATAGAGAGAGGCAAGAACGTCGGTATACGCCTTGGACGCCACAATCGATTACGGGAGATCGATTGATAAGTTTGGTGGTGGACGCCACGAATTCTCGATAGTCTGAGTTCTAAAAGAACCAAAAAGATTTCTTAAAATCTCACAAAAAAGAACACACCAAGTTCTTTTCATGAATGGCCCTCAAAGGGGGTATTTATAGGGGATTACAAATAACCTAAATCCCTAGAGAATAAAATAAAATTTAAATCCCTGAAAGTCTAGGGAAATAAAATCTACCTAATTCTCCTAATTCTTAAAGAGATGCTTAGGTGAACAACGTCCCTAGTGGCGAAATTCATGAGAGTCAAACCAAGGAGTTGCAAATTTAAGCTAAAAACAAACCCTAACCAACCTTAAGAGGCAGCCCAACTAAATAAACCAATTAAAAACCAAAATTATCAACTTTGGTTGCCTTAATGCGTAATGTGTTGTCAAGGTCTTAAATATCTTCAAAGTATGTTCGAGTCTCTTCAGGATCTTGAAATATCCCCAATATCTTGAGAGGCTTGAAATTCTTGAATTATCTTCAGATCTAATATCTTCAATATATTGGTGATCTCGGAAAAAGCTGGAATATTTAAATCTTAGAATATATCTAATATCATGAGATTTGGAAATCTTGGAATATCTCTCAAATCTAGGAAAAAATCTCCCAAATTGAGATCTTCGAATATCTTGCAAATCTTGAAATATCTTGATATCTTGAACATATGGCCGAATACTTGTGTTGAGCACACTTCGAAATATCTCACGTACCCTTGGGTTGGCCCAAGTACTCCGATTTATCCCATTAAATATTCTCTCAACTTTTCTAGCTCGATCCCATATACGTGAACCAACTGAGTCTCGAACATCCTCCTCTATTACTTTGGTCATGCTGATCATGATCGCATCACCAGGCGCACGCACGGAAGGCGGTACGTCACGAGCGCAGCCCCAGCACGCGACTAAATTAGGTTTACGAGGTTTTACAATCAGGTGCAGTGCTGCAACGGCCGACCAAGCATTCACTACTGTGTAGTTCCCCATAAGTTCTATTTATTGCTCTTCATTTTTAATTAAGAAGTCTTGGGGAAGGTCCAAGCATATATCACTCTTACTAAGCGTGTGAGAAGAGTTAGTGGTTTTAGAAGTGTAAATTCTAAGTGAATAGAATACACGGGAGAAGGCATTCGGCCGACTCATTTTTTCCACTCAAAACAAACTGTTTTGATTTTTGTCTTCCTGCCTAAACCTAAAACCAATCCAACAGCAGCCACTCCGGCCATTCTCGGGCCGTGAGAAGTATTGAACCAGCTACACTGAAGTAGTAACAAGAAAAGCTTGCTACCTTCTTGCGTAGAGGAAAAAGACAAGGAAGAGGAGAGCAGTTCCAAAACGCCTCAAATCAACTATAACTAGCCTGGGGAGAACCACTCACGGTCAAATACAGCGATATTCTTCAATGGGAGAACACCTGATTGAATCCCCAAAAAATACCAAAGGTCACACATAGCAGCAGGAGAATAACACAACCGCTAACAACGGCAAAAGAATATTTTGAAATATCTTTACAAAGGTATTCCAAACTGGGAGGTTTATGATGGAGTCACGATCGGACCAAGTCCGTAGCCTGACATTGCAATCTAAGAGCCGTTATAGGCAACTCAATGGTGACTCAACTTTCTTTATTTTGAAGATGCAGTTACTCAATTAGGAGCAAATTATTTAGGGGTTATGGCGGCGGATTCACACATAAATATATATTTCTAGACTTTAGCCCTAGAGAGAGGAATCTTGTACTCGGTTATCACACCTCTGGCATCGAACAAAGAGCGTTCTCCCTTCGTGGACGTAGGCATCTTCGCCGAACCACGTAAATTCTATGTGTTAATGATTGTTTTCCGTTCATCTTTACAGCGTCGTTGTTGTATTCCTAAATTAATCAAACCCCGAACCATCAACGTTTCTGTAATGTTATTTCTTTTTTAGGGCTAGCCAAAAAAAAAGAGAGAGAAATGTATGGTTCCGTGAACAATAAAAAAAACTAAAAGAAGAAGAAGAAGAACAAAGGCCGAATTTTTCAAAGTTAAAAAAAAAGGAAGAAAGAAAAGAAGAATAATTTGGTTTTTGTGTATAGTTTGCTCCTTGACCTAACACCAACAAAGGAGTTCTTGAACTTTTGATTATTAGTCTCCAAAACCCTTTAACCAAGAAGAGTAAGGTATTGAGTCATACATTATGGTTTTGTTCACCATGATAGACTATTAAGATCTTTGGTGGATCACTTGGTGGTCATTAAAGATTTACCTTTGATTTGTCGAGTAGTTACATAGAACCTATAAAGATTTTTCTTGTGTGGAAAAAAAGATAGTGTGGTGAGATCATTAGAAGGAAAAAGCTAATTGAATGCACCACGAGTGAGATGAGCGAAAATCCACGTGAGAGAGTAAAGTGAGGCCAAATATTTTTCCTTTTTGTGAATTAACGATTTTTCTTACAGCCAATATGCACTTCATTATAGCTACAAAACTTCTAGAGACATTATTGAGCATATCTCTAGAACATACTTGGCTAGTTCCAAACTAGCTTCGCTCCTTGACTGCCCCTTCCAATGAATCAAATATTCATTGGAATGTCACACTTTGCGATGTGCAATGACTTCTTCGACTTCCGTATCGTTAGAAGCCTTGACTACGAAAGGGGCACATTTCGACTCCATTCTTGCCGGGGCTTCCTCAGCCACGTGATATGGTTTAAGCAAACTCACAAGGAAGACAGGGTGGAAATTAATTTTGGATGGCTAAGCTGACTTGTAGGCCACTTTCCCTACCATTTTGACAAAGTTCCATCATTCTTCCACTATAGTGCTTGTTGCAGATGTTAGTTGCACTGGGTGACATAGCTTGTCTTTAGCAAGAACAAGTCCTCGACTTGAAACTCCCGGGCGCTCACCTTCTTGTCTGCATACTTCTTCATTCGCGCGGCAGCCATTGCAAGGGGCGCCCGAACGATATCCGCCTGCTCTTGCCAGCACGAGGCAAACTCGTAGGGCGGAGGACTCCTCCCAGTGTATCATGCGGAAATGGCATGGGGAGCAAAGGGTTGATACCGCATAACAAGCTCAAGGGAACTCCGCTGCATAGATTCACTACTTTGAAAGTTGTATGAAAACTGTGAAACATCTAGCTGTTTGGCTCAATCCCTTTGAATTTCGGAGACATAATGCCGCAAATATATCTCCAGCAAGTAATTGGCCAGTTCAATCTGCCCATCCGTCTGCGGGTGTATGCTGGCTGACATATGGATCTCAGATGTCACGAGCGTAAATAACTTCTTCGAGAACCAGCTGGTGAAGCGGGTATCTCGATCACACATGATCGAATTTGGCAAGCCTCAATACTTTACCACATGTTTCATGAAGAGTTTCGCTGTATGCTCTGCCGTGAGATCCTTAGGCGCGGGCACTAAGATAGAATACTTCGTGAATCGGTCCACCACAACCATAATCACGGTACAACCCTCAGTTAGCAGCAAGCACGTGATGAATTCTATAGTGACGCTCTCCCAAGGACGCTCCTCACGTCCTAGCCCTTTCCGAGCCCGAGCTATTGCCTCGCTTTATGCCTTGGTCTCGGTTACCAGCCTTGCCACGACCTCGGTCTCGACTACTCCTTGTCCCGTACTCGCCATGCTACAATGCCATCTCGGTCCAGAATAAGCATTCTTACTTCGGTCTGAGCTATACCTCGGCTGCCTTGCCATATCAGCACTGGTCTTGTCTACCTCGGTCTTGGTCTACTCTGCCACTTCGGCACAGGTCTAGTCCATCTGCCTCCTCAGCCTACCTTAGTCTTGGATCTACCATGCCACCTCGACATGAGTCTTGTCTACCTTGGTATTGCATGTCTTGCCTTCCGTGTTGCTGGTCTCCTGCTACACTCAGTTTTCAACTTGCTCCCACGCGCCTTAGTCGTTCCTCGGTCGCGCCAGTGCCGAACCTAGGCCGCACCTTCTGTTGCGCTTATATCGCGCCTTGTGCTGCGTCTACGCCGTGCACATCACGCCTCTGTCCATGCCATGTCGCGTCAATCCAAGTCATGTCCACAAGTTCACCTTGACCCAATATCCGTCTGGATCAAGCCTCCCCACCGTATGTACCATTGTTCTGTAATGGGTTACTTAGAACCTGAAATGCAACCAATCAGGTCCCCACCCCAAGGCCTACCCTTCTGGTCTCCTTGGAACAACAGTCCTTGCTGCTTTAGTGGACGTGCGCTCTTTATCGCTCCCGCACCCACGCACAAGTCTTCCTTCCCATGTATGCCTACCTTCTGCGCATCTCCTGCGACCGTGTCGGTACCTGACACACAACCTCAATCCGACGCAACTTCTCGTGTTTGCTATGCTTCTTGCGCCATTACGCAACATCTCGTACCTGACACACAACCTTTTCTTGCGGTCCCACTAACGCTAAACCTTGGCGGCGAGGTGTTGCCTTCTATGCCGGTGATATGAGCTTGCGAAGTAAATTATAGTGTGTGTTGTATGCTCTCTCTATCTAGGTCTTCGAACTCGAAGGACAATCCGAGCTTATCTGCACTCACGAATCAGAAGATATGGTGCGTCCTAAGTGGCGTCACTCACACTCCATTGAACATTAGAGATAGATATAATTAGTGTTCAGCGTCTTATAATTCTCTAAACACACTACGTGAGGAATATGGTTCAGTGTATCATAAATATAACCCGACAAAAAATCTCTTTTTTACATCTCTTGCATATCCAAAAGTCATTAAGTTAAAATTCGTTTCCATTACATGATGCTCCAGGTACTGGAGTCTCTTATAGTAGACCAAGTTTGGTGCACCAACACACAAAAACGACCAACTTCAATACACCCTTTCATGAGGTAGTTGGTACATAACTACCCATTCTACCTACTTACACATAAATATGCACGAAAAATACCAAATTAATGGACTGAAAAATACAAGAAAATAAACACATTACTTTCCTTGGATGAATGCATGCCACCAAAGATAATTCTTAGCACCCCTTCGGTTCTGATCACACCACTTCGTATTAGATGTATTATGGGAATCTCTGACGCACCTTTTTCATTGTTCCAACCAACCTTTAGGAATGCTGAATATCAAGTTATTGGTCAAACCGGTGCAAATGTGCCTCTTGAGAAGTTGGCTCATGCATGTAGCTCTTCGGTTGTAGCTCCAAGTAATAAGGTTGAAAAGGAGCTGATTTGTTGGTTCTAATTCACATGCTAGGAACCCAATTCTATCCAAGTCATGTGCCCACTAATGCACTCGAGTCTAGATCTCATGGTTGCATTGAAGTGCGAACCCTTGTCTTCTCGTGCTCTAGTAACCGGTCCATGAAGCACATCATCCTCTCCTAGTTGTTTTGGATTTGTCCTCAAATCGGACTCTTGATCATCTTCAACATAAGGAGACAAATCTCTAACGTTAAAAGTGGCGGACACATTGTATTCACCCCGGAAGATCAACCTTGTATGCATTATTATCATTTATCTTCTCAATGATCTTGAATGGTCCATCTGCTCGGGGCATAAGTTTGGAACGTCTCTTTTCAGGAAACCTCTCCTTCCTCAAGTGGATCCAAACTAAATCTCCAGGAGCAAATCGAACTTACTTTTTCTTCCTTTGTTGGCCGTCTTCTCATAAGATGTTGTTTTTCTCTCAATTTGTTCTTGACTTGTTTCATGCATCTTCGTTACATTTCCGCCTTGCTTGTCCATCTTTGTTGACTTGGCTCGTCATGGAAGAGCGCTAAGTCTAAGGTGTCAACGGATTGAACCCAATAGACCACTTCAAAAGGTGACTCCTTGGTTGCACTATGGACACTCCGGTTGTATGCGAACTCCACATGGGCAAGGCAATTATCCCAGTCCTTCAAATTCTTTCCTACAACAGATCGAAGTAGCGAACCAAGGGTTCGGTTAACCACTTCAGTTTGTCCATCGGTTTGGGGATGACATGAAGTACTAAAGATTCGTTCCAAGCTTCTTCCATAGGGTCTTCCAAAAGTAACTCAAAAACTTGGTGTCTCGATCGGATACGATGGTCTTCGGAACTCCATGTAGACGAACTATCTCCTTAAAGAATAGGTCAGCAATATGGGTCGCATCATCTGTCTTGCGACAAGGCACAAAATGGTCCATCTTGGAAAATCGATCTACAACGACCATGATAGCTTCCTTCCCCCTTTGTGTGCGAGGTAGTCCTAACACAAAATCCATGCTAATATCAACCCATGGTTGATCTGGTATAGGTAATGGTAAATATAATCCATGTGCTCCTTCGGTGCTCTTGGCCTTCTTACAAGTCACACATTTTGAAATAATGGAATGGACATTCCGGATCATCCCTGGCCAATAGTAATGTTCCTTCAAGGCTTCCAAAGTTTTTCTTTCTCCGAAATGGCATGATAATCCTCCACCATATGCCTCCCGCACAAGTAACTCGCGCATGGTGCTGTTCGGAATACATAACTTTCCATTGTTTGAATAGATAGTCATCATGGAGATAGTATCCCTTGGTTGCTTCGTTTCCACATGCTTCATAAATGTTGGCGAAAAATGGATCTTCTTTGTAATACCCTTTAATCCATTCAAAACCCATCAAACGTGCTTGCAATTAATGATAACAAGGCATACCTTCTCGAAAGGCATCGCGACAATTGATGTTATGGACCTTGCTTGTACTTGTATAGATGTTAGGAAATGTCTCCAAACTCACCCAACTTTGGGGCATGTCTTTGACTCAGCTTTTTCTTCCCCCTTTAAAAGATATTTTAAGGGATCATGATCGGTGCTGAACCACAAAACTCCTTGGGTAGAAGATAATGTTTCGCCAAAGTTCTCGAGAGCTTGAACCAGCGAATAGAATTCCCCTTTCATACACGGAATAGTTAAGTCGGGAGCCATTCCAACTTCCTCCACTGAAATAAGGCAATGGCTTCTTCTCTTGCCATAAGTACTACACTGATACTACTCCTTGATTGCGTCACCATTCTACTTCAAACATCTTGTTAAAGTCTGGAAGTGCAAGTAAGGGGGTCTAAGCAAAGTGTTTCCTTCACTTCTTCAGAACTTCGATGGGTTTTCTCGGTCCAAACAAACTTTTCATGCTTCTTGGTACAATCTATCAGGGAGCCAACAATAGTACTAAAAAATTTCTCACAAACCTGCCGGTAGAATAGCCAATTCCTCGAGAAACTCCTGGCTGAGTGGCACTTGTAGGAACCGGCCACTCCTTAATGGCCTCTAACCTTTCTCCTCATCCACTTTCACTCACCTTCTCCCGTGACACATAGCCAAGAAATACAACTCGATCTTGACAAAAGACACATTTGTCAAGATTGCCATATAGCTGTTCACTACGCAATGCTTCAAGTACTTCTCGTAGATGTTGTAGATGCAATTCAACATTCTTTCTATAAATAAGGATATCATCAAAATATACCACAACAAACTTGCCAAGAAATCTCCTCAACACGTGATTCATCAATCTCATAAAGGTACTAGGTGCATTAGAGAGTCCGAAAGGCATTACCATCCATTCATAGAGACCATGCTTGGTTTTGAATGCTGTCTTCCATTCGTCTCTTCAAGTCAATCTTGGAGAAGGTAGTCGCGCCATGCAATACATCGAGCATATCACCCAATCGTGGTATAGGTTGGCGGTATTCGATGGTGATTTTGTTGACAGCCCGACTGTCCACACACATCCTCATGGTTCCGTTCTTCTTAGGCACTAGCAATGTGGGTACCGAACATGGACTCATAGATTCCCGCACATATCCCTTCTCTAGAAGTTCTGTCACTTGACGTTGAAGTTCCTTTGCCTCTTCAGGATTCATATGGTAGGCCGGTCGGTTGGGTAGCACTGCTCTAGGAACTAGGTCAATTTGATGCTCGATGCCTCTTAACAGTGGTAATCCTTTTGGTAGTTCTATAGGAAAAACATCTGCAAATTCTTCTAACAAACGAACTAGCGTCAGGTGTAAGGATGCACTTGAAGAATAAAAGGCCTCTTTGAACATAAGTAGTACAACCGGGGGATGGTTGAATAATACCTCTTTCAAATTCGATCCTTCTTGACTTCCTCTGGGCTAAGGGGAGTAAGCACTATCTTTCGATCATCCTTGAAGAAACTATACTTGTTGGTGTAGCCATCATGGTTCACTTTTACGATCAAATTGCCATGGTCTTCCCAATAAAAGATGAGTAGCACTCATGGGAACTACATCACATATCACTTCATCATGAAACTTCCCAATTGAGAAAAGTACTTTTACCTGTTTTGCTACATGTATTTCTCCTTCATCATTCAACCAACTCAACTTGTAGGGATGTGGATGGTCGGTGGTAGGCAGTTTCAACTTCTCAACCATTGTTGTAGATGCGACATTGGTACAACTTCCTCCATCTATGATCATACCACAAACTTTCTTGTTCACCAAACAGCGGGATTGGAATATATTCTCTCGCTGCTCATTCTCTAATTTCGGATTACCCAATAGAGTACGTCGTACTATAAGTAGCTCGCCTTCTTCTGGAATCTCCTCTTGGCTATCCGGGGCCTCTCCTACCATTTCAGAAGGGTTGTCTTCCTCATCGCTTTCTATATCATCCATAGACTCCTTTAATATCATAGTCTTCCTATTCGGGCATTCAGATGCAATATGACCAAAACCTAAGCATTTGAAACACTTCACGTCGCGGGTCTTCTTGGGTACTACATGGGGAAGAACACCTTTCTCCTTCGCTGGTGGATTTGGGGTTGTTGTGGACTTACTGATACGAACACGGTGCGGAAATAA
>MJHO01000661.1:14732-33420 GCA_002076135.1 Xerophyta viscosa | reverse complement strand
AGCTTAACATAGATTCGGTATTTTTGGCATAACTTCTTGTACAAATCCCCAAATGCTGTGATACTATATCCATTGGAAAGAGAACTTAAATATCTTTCAAACAAGACTAATTTCATCTCATTTGGAGTTCTCTACGAAAATGTATGTAGAAAAGCGTTCGCAAGTGTTTGCAGTTTTCGCGGGTGTTCGCGGTGTTCGCAGGTGTTCGCAGGTGTTTTCCGATATGTCCTACTTTTATTGTTATACTTGTTGAAAAGCTGTTTGAGTTCTTTTTCAAATGTGACTAGTTTCATCTCATTTGAAGCTCTCTACTAAAAGTTATACGAAAAATACCGAGATGCTGTCAAATGCCGTAGCAGCTTAACATAGATTCGGTTTTTTTGGCATAACTTCTCGTACGTATCCCCAAATGCTGTGATACTAAGCTCCATTGGAAAGAGAACTTAAATATCTTTCAAACAAGACTAATGTCATCTCATTTGGAGTTCTCTACCAAAAGTTATGTAGAAAAGCGTTCGTAAGTGTTTGCGGAGTTCGCAGGTTTTCGCAGGTGTTTTCCGATATGTCTTTCTTTTAATTTTATACTTGTTGGAAAGCTATTTGCGTTCTCTTTCAAATGGGACTAGTTTCATCTCATTTGGAGCTTTCTACTAAAAGTTATATGAAAAATACCGAGATGTTGTCAAATGCCGTAGCAGCTTAACATAGATTCGGTATTTTTGGCATAACTTCCCGTACGTATCCCTAATGCTGTGATACTAGCTCCATTGGAAAGAGAACTTAAATATCTTTCAAACAAGACTAATTTCATCTCATTTGGAGTTCTCTACTAAACGTTATGTAGAAAAGCGTTCGTAAGTGTTCGCAGGTGTTCGCGGGTGTTCGCGGGTGTTCGCGGGTGTTCGCTGTGTTTGCAGGTGTTCGCCGATATCTCCTACTTTTAATTTATACTTGTTGAAAAGCTATTTGAGTTCTCTTTCAAATGGACAAGTTTCATCTCCTTAATTGGATTTAGGTCGACTTCATCAAATAACTCCTCCCGCAACCCCGCTAGGTATTTGCGAAGAACCTCTAGGTCTTGCAGTCTCACTCCCATCACCAAGGCTTGTCTCCGGAACTCGCTAGTGTAATCTTGTACACTTTGGTTCTCACATTGCTTGAGAAAGAGCCACTTCTTCCACCGTGCTTCCTTGTATCCTACGAGATAGAATTGCTCCCGAAGCTGTCTCTTGAACGCCACCCACGTGACTCCCTTGGAACCATACTCCCGTAGATGTGCATTCCACCATATTAGCGCATGTGACGCTAGCTTGGGTCTTGCGAATGCAAGGCATTGCGAGTCCTCATTGTTATAGAGAGAGAAATAACTCTCCATTTGATCTATCCACCCATCGATCTTCTCTCCATCTACTTCTCCATTATGCACAGGAAGCTCCAATTTTGCGTCAACCTTGATCGGAGCCATGCCTTGTATTTCTTTATACATTCTCACGTCGGTTTGAGGCTCGGGCTCCTCTTGCATGATCTCCTTGCTGCGGCGTCGCGGAACTTCAACATCCTCTTGCATATGGGAAGGCTCACCTCTCTCTTCTACGGATTCATTTTCCGCTGCCGTTCGGGGTATACCCATGTTCGGCTCGGGTCTCGGGGTGGCTGCCCGTGTTTGGTTCCAAACCATCTGTTGCATGCGGTGCACCAAGCTGGAGATTTGCTCATTGGTCGAGCTCGCCAACCTTGTAATCTGGTCGTTCGTTGCATTTGCCAACTTCGCAATAGTCTCGTCTGTCTTGGTTGCCATAGTAGTGAACTGCTCCTCGAATCGTGTCAGTCGCTCCTTGATCCGAGTCAAGCGCTCATCTCCATGCTCCTCCATGACTGTGTGGGCGTGACCGGATGTGGAGTCTCTTGCGTTTTCGCCGTGGCTCATATTCCTTGTTTGGATCACCATTTCTCTCGGCTAGGAATTCTTGCTATGCTCGGCTGCGTCTCCTAAGGTTCCTCACGATCCAGCTCTCTGATTTCGTCCTGGACTTCAGTCTCCAGTCATAAAGGTCGATGTCTACCCGAGAATAAAGTATGATGAACAAGGATCTGGGAAGTAGGACGTGGTGGCGAATGGTATAGAACACTACGATGGAGAGATAGAATCTGGTCGAGTGCAAAAAGATGCCAAATTCCTCATCTTGTTGTATTTTCAAACCAAACATAAGTACATTAAATATAACAGCATTAATTATTGCTTAATTACGTCTTTAAGATCGACAATGAATTCCTGTTGAGGTTCCAACGACTCTTGTCCAGTGCATTGAACACGACTGTCTTCCCTTACGCTTGACTCTTGGTCTCCACGCTCGACCTTCGTCTTCCGTGCGCTACAACAACTGGTCGGTACTCGCATGCTCACCTCGGCTGGCCTATGCCCACCTCGGTCTCGGCCATGCCCACTCGGCTATGCCCACCTCGCCATGCTCACCTGGACTGGGTCATGCCTCTGCCAGTTTCGGTCTTCGGTCACGCCTGCCTCGGACTTGTCACGGCCTCTTTTTGCCATGTCAGGTCCCTCGGTCAAGCGCCTTGGTCTTGGTCATTGACTCTGCCGCTCTCGGTCATCGAACATTGGCCCTTGCTTGGTCTCAGTCATTGCCTCCGTGCCCGCTGCTCGGGTCGTCGGTGCACGCAGACCTTCGGACTCGTCTGTCCATGCCACGTCCTCTGGTCTCGGCTCTGACCACCTCGGCCATGCCACCCGGTTCTTGGCATGCCACCTCGGTTTCGGCTGGCCAACTCGGTCTCGGCCCAATTTCGGCCTCAGCCTTGTCCACCTCGGTCTTGGTCATGCCCACCTCGGCCTCGGCTTGGACCACCTCGATCTCAGCCCCACCTCGGCCTCAGCCTTGTCCATCTCGGTCTTAGTCATGCCTGCCTCGGTCTTGGACCACCTCGACCTCGGTATTGGTCCTGCCGACCTCGGTGTGCATCGGTCCTTCTTGTACTGAGATCCACCTGGATCAAAGCGACAGCAACCTGAAAGATTGATTTACATATTTGATGAAAACCAAGTGCAAGTCATAGATGATGACGAGCCAACCTCCTATACAGAAGCAATACAGAGTAGCGACAGCGGGAAGTGGCTGGAAGCCATGATTTTCGAGATGGATTGCATGAGTACCTATGAGGTTTGGGGCTTAGTGGAAGCACCTGAGGGAGTGAGTCCCATTGGGTGTAAATGGATCTTCAAGAAGAAGATCGGAGCAGATGGCAATATAGACACCTACAAAGCCAGGCTGGTGGCTAAAGGCTTCAGACAGAAGCAAGGTATCGATTATGACGAGACCTTCTCACAGTAGCAATGCTCAAATCCATCGGTATTCTGCGGAGGCTGGCATATCAGTGACTATGAGATTTTGGAACATGGATGTCAAGAAACATTCCTTAATGGAAACCTCAAAGATGATGTATACATGACACAACCTGAAGGCTTTATCTCTAGTGGGAGCAAAAATAAGGTGTGCAAGCAAAGAGGTCACAATATATGAACTTAAGCAAGCTTCTCGGAATTGGAACATCCGTTTTGATGAGACAGTCAAATTGTTTGGACTTTATTTAAAAATGAGAAGAGCCATGTGTGTGAACAAGAAAAGTTAGCAGGGAAATGCTATTCACTTTCTTGGTTTTAGTGTATGTGATGACATACTACTGATTTGAGAAAATAATATTCCAATGCTTGCAATCAATAAAAGTTTGGTTATTAACAGTTTCCATGAAAGATATTGGGAGATGCTTCCTATATCAAACTTGGCTAATCAGATCTTAGAGATAGATCAAAAGAGGATAATAGGATTATCTCAAAATCCAGGATATATTGAAAAGGTGCTAAAGCGGTTTAGTTGAAAAATAGCAAGAAAGAGTTCTTGTCATTAAAACCATGAATACAGCTCTTTAAAAGGCATGGCACCAAATTGCCTGAGGAAGAAATCATGAAGAATATCCCATATACATCTCTATTTAGGTTAATTATCGCTTATGCAATGTGTGCACCGGCCAGATGTGGCCTTATGCTCTTCTGTGTGACGAGCAGGTACCAATTGATTTTCCGGTGAAAGGTCACTGGACTGCGGTCGTTTTTAAGTATACTTAAGTACTTCAGAATAACTAAGGATAATTTTGATATACAGTGGGTGAATCAGAGTGAAAGTTAGGCCTATACGGACTCAGTTTTCACAGTAAGGATGAATAAATCTTTCAGGTTCGTATTTACTCCTGGAATGGTTTTGCGGTTAGTTGGGAAAAGTTCCAAGCAACGGACATAGCAGACTCAAACTACAGGGCCGAATATATGCTGCTTCGAAGCTGCGAAAGAGGCTGTTGAGATGAATGAGTTACATTACTAAGCTCTTGGAGTAGATTCAGGTAGAGGATTCCACCCATTGTTATGTGATAAACACGGTGGCAATTGCGCAAGCAAAGGAATCAAGGTCTCATCAAAGATCCAAACACATTCGAAGACGTTTTCACTTGATTAAGGAATTCATTGAGAGAGGCGATATTAAGATACAAAAGGTTGACACAAAAGACAACATAGCAGACCCTTTCACCTAAGCACTTTCTCAAAAGGTGTTTGAGAGCCATTTCAACAAGATGGGCGTGAGACGCTTGAACGATTGGCTTTAAATGCAAGTGGGAGATTGAAAGAGTAGATACCCTAAAAGCCAATTCTATTTGATATATGGGCAAACACAACTTTATTATAAACATGTTTTGTTTATTTATTTGTTAAATTATGGTTATTCTTATTTATCGTATCGTCATATTTTTGTGTGTGTTTATGAATGCATGTGATAAACCCCGTGGACAAGGGCAATAGATATAGGATCTTGATAGTAGATCATGATAATGAGACCTAATATCTTATAAACCTAAATCCAAAATATTCTTAGTCATAGGTGCATTGAGTAGGGGCTCAAAGGCACCGTAAAGACTAATACACAGCTTACTGTCTCATATGATGAGAGTAGTGATCTCATTACTACAAGTATAGTTGACACTGTGAAATAAATGGTAGGGTGCTCATTAGAGAATGAGTTCACTGAATTGACTCGCTAAAAGAATACTAATGGAATTAGTTAATAGTGATTCTTTTCTGTGATAGTTATGCCTTGATCCTTTGACTTGAGGTTGCCATAAGTATCTTATGTGTAGAACATCTATAATTTAGTGTGAATCAAGTAATGGAGCTTAGCTGTCAGAGGTGCATCAGTATTAGATATTCGTACCCATGCAAGATAGATGAGAATCAATAAAGAATCTGTCACCTCCTAGTAAGGAGGAGAACATTCTATGTGTCTTTGATAAAGAGCTAGCTCAGAAAATCCTTGGCCGAGGTACGATGTGAATTAAAAAGAGTCTTAATGTCACTACAGAGCTAACCTATTAAGACGGATACATATGATTGAGCTGATTTAGAGTTTGACTGATATTCATACTCTAAGCTCATTCGGGATGTTAGAAAGGAACAGAAGTATTATAGGGCATGGTAACTATTCACATAAGAGGTTTTCATGATAATTTTGAAATTCATACCACACAGGTGGTTATGGCATGTTGCTAGACGTTAACCATGATCTGTGGATAAATATAATTGTTGGTTGAACTAATTATTTGTCAATTGGTTGAATTAACTATTTATTCACTACTGGCGTGGTACTGACCCTAATGGGTCACACGCAAATGAGACGCGATCGCGAAAACCGAATTTTTTTATAACGTGAGGGGCTGAATTTGCCAAAACTTTTTGGTGGCTGAAGGTTTTGCAAAATCACGAGGGTCTGATTTTGTGAAAAGTTGATGTTGAGGATTTTTTGTGTAATACAAGAAATCTTTTGTATTTTCGCGCGGGCGTTTTTCGACAGCGAAGCGACGGCCATTTCGCCGCCGAACGGTGAGCGTTGAGGAAGCTGAACAGCTGCTAGCACAGCTACTTATACTCTTCTTCGTCGGCCACCGCGTGTGCGCGCGTTTCTTCTCCGCCAGTTATCGTCTCCGGTGTTACAGTCATTCCGATAACGACTCTTGTCGCGGCCGTCGTATATTCGCAAACTTGATTCGGCGGTGACGGATGTAGAATCTTCTCTGAGACGTCTGGGCGACGAGTTTGAGCGAAGCTTGAACGACGGCGAGCTCGTGCTCCTGCTAACTTGCGGCAGCAAAGTGTTGCGCCGAGAACTTCGACGGTCTTCGACAACTTCGGCGGTTGCTCACAGCGTCCGTGACGGCATTCGGCCGGAAGTTGATCGTTGAGTTCTTGATGGCAAGGAGTCGGGGGCCGCGTGCTCGGAATCGGCAAAGCTTGGCAGTGGCTTGATCCGCAGGCTTAGCGGGAGGAAGAAGAAGACGCCCACGGGCTTGTTGGGCCAAGAGTGTTCGGGTCGACTGAATTGCAAGCCCAATTAAGCTTATTAATCGATTTAAATCGATTAAATCGATACGGTTTCGCGTTCGTCTCCGCGTGGATCACTGTTAGAGGCCGGGTACGCTCGCGGCTTGATTCATCGGAACCTAATCTACTCGTGACGACGACTGCTTGATTTTATTCTAGAGTTTATATTTCACGAATCCAAGGTAATTCGATAACTTCGTAAACGCAATTAGCTGCATGATAGGACCGAATAAATTAATTAGATTAATTTATTTTATTATGCGATTTATTATGTGATTTCTTATGTATATAGGATATACATGTGTTTATGATTATTTAAGTATAGCAATGGGATCCTGTTTCGGGTTTTACGGGCAATGTTGTAAAAATTTTAAATTTCCGCTGTGCATGCTAATTATTGCTTTATCCCGTAAACCTACAACTATAAGCAGATTGCCCTCGACGAGGATTGCCACGGCGGGAGGCTCAGGCTAGACCGCAGGGTCAGAAGTCAGCAATAGCGACAGCAGTATCGTCCTCCTCAGCAGACGCAACAGCAGGCACCGACTCAGGCAGTTCAGAGGTTGGTATAGTTGCAGGCGCAGAGGGTCAGCCTCAGAGGGTTCAGTGCCGAGTTCAGACTTTGTCGAGCGAGGGGGCCAGCGGGAGTGGATCGGCAGTGACATGTACTTTGTCAGTTTGTGGTTCCCTCGCATTTATTTTGCTTGATTATGGTGCTACGCTTTCAGTTATATCGTCTAGATTTGCTCTAGTATACCAGTTCAGTCTTGCACGTATGATTGCATATTTGAGATCTCGACACCTGCGGGTCATACTTTGTATTCTAGACATTTGTTGCGTATTTTGGTTTGCCGTGGGTGTGAGGTCGAGTGGGGGACACAGTATTTTATTTGCCGAAACTTGGGTGTTTTTGGGAACCTGTTTCGGACTTTCACGTAATTTCTTTGGATTGGCTCGAGGAGCATTTTGCTAAGATCGATTGCCGGATCAAGATCGTGACGTTTAAGTTTCCTGATTTTCTGAAGTTTTGCTTCATCAGAGACAAGTCAGGGAATGATGTTCCTGTGATTAGTGCGATGAAGACCTACAAGCTTTTGGAGCAGGTTTGCTCGGGTTATCTAGCGTATTTGATTAATCCGAGTGTGGATTCGGGGGCAATGGAGAGTATCCCGGTGGTTAGGAATTTTCCGGATGTGTTTCTTGAGGAGTTGCCGTGTTTGCCTCCTGAGCATGAGATGGAGTTTGGTATAGATTTAGTACCGGGTACGACTCCGATCTCGAGGGCTCCGTATAGGATGGCTGTGGCAGAATTGGCAGAGCTGAGGTAGCAGTTGGAGGATCTGTTGGCTAAGTGCTTTGTGTAGCCGAGCGTATCGCCGTGGGGTGCGCCGGTGTTGTTTGTGAAAATGAAGGACCGTAGTCTACGGTTGTGTATAGACTATCGGCAGCTAAACCAAGAGACAGTGAAGAATAAGTATCCTTTACCCAGGATCGATGACTTGTTTGATCAGTTGCGAGGTGCTGTCGACACTCCATTTTGTCCGGCCACCCACCATAATCATGCACGCACATATATATTCTCACATGCACATCCACATATCATATATACATACAGGAATGCATACATATGACGATAGCCACCAAATATATGCACATATACATATGCATACATTTATATATATGTCCCATTCATATATATACATATAATTTATTTATATACATACGTATATACATGCAAATATATTATATATACATGCATGGACATATGCCTATACTCATAACCAACTATATATACACATATACGCATATATATATATATAATATTTATATATATATATATATATATATATATATATATATTATATATATATATGTGAGGGTCGTCGTCCAGTTACGTTTGATTTGCGTTGTTTGCTTAGCATTGCATTTGCATGTATATATGTGTGCTTGAGCGGGTTTGGTGCGAGCTAATCGTAGCCTGGTTTGAGTGTGTGAGAGCGGGGTTCGTCACGTGCCGGGGCCGAGCTCGTGGCAGGCTTATTTTTGAGTTGGCCGAGTTTTTCGGTCGACCGATTGTGTTATCGGTCGACCGAAACCTGGCGGTGTGAGCGCATTTTAGTTCGACACTTATGCGATTTTGAAAGGAAGTTATTTTCAATCTTCTTCCTCTAGCCCGAGCTTTGGTGCCCTAGGTGAGTATTCCCAGCTTCTCCCTCTCTTTCTCTAGTTAATCTCACGAGCTCTCTCTCTCTCCTTCCTAGATCTCTAGTCGATCTCCTCGCGTGGGTGGGACCGAGGATTTTGTGTTTCTCTTGGCCGGGGTGAGGGTGGATTTCGGGACTAGGGGAGTACGTGGGACCGAGGTGAGCGTTAAGCAACCGAGTGCTTGCGAATATTTTGCTCGTGTGAAACATGTTTCCCTTAACGTGAATTTTTATATGTGTTAGTATTGTTTTTATGTTGGATATATTGCTTATTTTAGGGGTATATCCCTTGGAATGTGATTGTGATGGAATGAGATTTCATTCTTATTATGCCCTTGGATGCTCATTTATGCTAATAAACATCTAGTTTATGGACTTGTGTATTGCAAATCATGTTTGGCTCGTATATATGAGCGTGTGATTGATTGGCAAAGTTTTCATAACTATGCGGATTATGTGATTGCTTTGCGAGTTAGATAGAGGTTATGTTGACTCTAGGACAACTCGTTGCTTGTGCCTTATAAAAGGAATTGGTACTCGTTTAGTTGTCTCATGCCGGGGCTCGGTGGGCGACTTTGCCACGGGAATTTAACCCATGAGGCGAGGGCTCGGATTTTGGAGAGGGGCATCGGGAGTTGAAACTAGAGTACTTTGGTTGTTAAAACATCTTGGGATGCCTACCCATATGTGTATTCGGAGCCTATATTCCCGTCCAATCCGTCTCGGGGGCCACGAGCCGGGATTTGGGACGAGGGATTTATTGAGGTTAGAGTATACGGTATGAAGGCATTGTTTTGCCTTCTATGGGAGGCCGGCGAGCGGTGTTTGTTCAGCGGTTGGCCGCGGTGTGCCTGTGAGTGCGAGGGCTTGGGTTGCGTTATGGCGTAAAATGGCCAAGTAGCCCCCATTTGAGCGCAGTGGGGGTCGCCTCCGTCAGTTATTTGGGTGTTGGTGTTGCACGCGGATTACCGCGTGCGGAGGGACCAAGACCTTGGGTGGTCGAGGGGCTTATGCTTTTTAGTTCAGGGCAGGGGTATAGGTGCCTGGTAACAGGGAGATTGCTGGCGGACTAGGGCCTACCCAAAACTGGAAATAAAAAATGGAAAACAATATTTCGCGGGATTGGGGTATTAGATTCACTCTAACTTAATAAAGATTGCCATTAATCTGGATAGTTGGGTGTTTGGACTTAAACTTACGAGTTTAGTGCATGCTATTACTTGATGTATGTGCATGGATATGTGTTAATGTTGAGGAATGTGCCTCCCCCAACCATTTGTTGTTTTAAAGTTTCTTAATGGTTGCATTTAATTTGCTTTGTGTTTTGTGTTCACTTTGGACTTCGGGGGAGAACGTACAAGTTGCGGCTCAACTGGAGTGGAGTGATCATTTGCTCTCGTTGTCTCTTTTTCAGATCCCGCGTTCGAGAGGCAGGAGCCGCGTAGGGTGATAGTTTAAGGAAGGGCTAGAGAGGTATATGGGGGTTTTGGGTGTTTAGTTAGTTGTATATCTCATTTTGTATACATAGCTACACATGTATAGAAACTTGTAGATATTAACAAACTTATGGAGCATTGACTTACATTTTGAGGTGCGATGTTTTGTTAAGCTTTGCAAAAGAAAACTTTGAAATGTAAAGTTTATTTCCAAAGCTTTTCAATGAAAACGTTTTATTTTGGTAAAATGTGTAACTTTGTGGATTTGAGCCCAAAAAGGGTTGTAAATGATGTTTACGATGTATTTGAGGCTTATGAATCTTGCTTCGTTGATGGTTTGGAAATTTAACCAAAAATGTGAGATTTGATGGGTTAAGTTCTTAAATATCTCGTATTACGGTTTGTATATAAACTTGGTTATAAACCTCGTCGATCTCACGTAACGTGGTGGCGGAAACACCGTACACGTGCGTCCATTGTGGGACGTATGAGCACGTGCGATCGGAATTCCGAGAACCACGCGATTACGGATTTCGAGACGGCGAGAAGTTGATTTCTGAAATCTGTTTTTCAGCAAAACTGAACTTTCGGTCGACCGAAAGAGATATCGGTCGACCGACTGTCGTTTTTACTGGATTTCTGCTCTCGTTTGTTAGAATCGGGTCGACCGATCTCTTTTTCGTCGACCGTAGGTATATGAAAAAAGGCAATTCCAGAGGAGTTTGGTTCGACCGAACATGAGGGACCGGTCGACCGATAACTCCTCTGGTAATGTGCGATTAAAAATGTATTAAATGGTTAAAAAAAAATATTTTTGATGGTTTTAGATCTCTTTAGATTATATTAAAAGAGGTTCTTAAAGCCCCGGAAATCTTTTAGAAAAATTAACGGGTTTGGTCCCGGTTTTTCGAAAACGAGTTTTAAGGGTTTGAATTTGTAAAAGTTTTAAATTCGGACCTTAGGTTGCTTTGGATAATTTGATATCAATGGAGGAGATTGATATCTTAGAATCTATTGCAAGCTAGGTCGGCGCCGATCGCAGGGTCTACCTCCTCCGTGGACCTCGGGTGACGCCGAAAGTCCCGAAACCGGCTAATCCGTCAAAATTGTTTTCTAAATGGATTTTTAAACGAGCTTCCGCAAAAGTGCTTTGGTTTCGAAACAAAATGTCTTTCGGAAAACGTGTTTTTCCCCTGTCGCGGCCCCCGGCCTCGTGGCGCGGGTCGTGACAATATATATATATATTCACATATAAATAACACATTCAATGATATATACACATACGTTAACCCATATAAATAAACAAATATATGCGATAACCTCCGAAACATACATATAGATACATATATATGCATGCATGATCACATATATACATATATACATATATATAATATAAAAAAAAAATAATGATGAGGATGGGTGGCTGCACACAACAGCCACCCACCCCCATCTTGCCCACCTCCTCACGCCACCACCATCCTCTCTCTCTCTCTCTCTCTCTCTCTCTCTCTCTCTCTCTTTCTCCCTCCCTATATAAAACACACACACACTCAAAAAAAGAAAGAAAAAAAGGAGGGAGGCAAGGAGAAAGAGGAAGGCGAGCCGCAGCAGCAAAGGTGAAGAAGAGAGAGGCCGCGCCGACAAGCCACCGCCGTCGGTCCATGCTGGAGCTCGCCGCGCCACCGTTCGCACCTATATTGCATCGGGGTCGCGCAATTCACAGACACACTCCAAACGCTGAGATAACCCCTATAAACCCTCTATTTTGTCATATTTGTCGTGTAAAACCACCGTGACGCAGCCGTGGCTTCATCGGCGGCGAGCCACGGCGGCGAAAATAAAAAAGAAATAAAACGGCCGAAAGTTACACCTATGAATATCTCCGCAACTAAGCGTCTAACGCAAATTTTGACGTCGGAAATGAAGTCAGGGGGGTCGAAATGTCTAGGGTAGGTGATCATTGGCCTCCGCCGACGGCCGAAGCGGAGCCCAATACCTTTTTTTTATTATTTTATTATTTTTTAATCGATTTTAGTCCCTATTTTCATCAAATAATCCATTTTAAACCAAATTTTAACTAATAATCATGATATTTATGACATTTACATATAAGTAAACGCTCCATATACGTATAATAGTTGGACGCGTATTTATTTAGGTACTCTCGGTGGAGATGGATATTTTTCCGAAATTCGATTTTAATAAAGGGATAGGGAGAAGCAATGGATATCGCTTTCTCTCTATTCCGTGCAAATTTTATTAACTAACAATAATAATAATATAATCGTAATATAATAATAGCAATAACAATAATAATAATAATAACGCCAACATAATAATAATAACAATAATGATGACAATAATAATAATAATAATAATTGTAGCACAATGTTTAGCCAATCTCGGAGGAGATGGATATTTCTCCGAATAAATTATAACAATAAAAGGAGTCAAAGGGGTAAGCGATGGATATTGCTTATTCCTCACTCCAATGTAAACATTTATTATAAATAAATAAAAATGGATAATTCGATATGAACATTATTGTAAATAATTAAAATATGTAAGTAAAGTATTCTATAACCCGGGGAAGAGATTAATATTTCTTCCCTACTAATAAATAATATACACATATAAATATATTATCTGGGAAAGAGATGGATATTTCTTCCCAATTAATAATTTGTATTGTTTCATGATCTTCAACTCCGTATCCTTCTTGAGCCATCCAGCGCGTAAGGACTTGGATGTGGGGTAGTCGCCAGCCCCAACCTCTGGACTAGACTTTATGAGATGAGGCTCTTCTGGCTTCCTGGATCAATAATCGCTTTCACCAAACTTTGCTTCACTTGGATCCGTAGCAGAAAAAGTTCTTCACGCTCTCTTGCGTCCGTTCTTGGCTCGGCTTGCACCGCCTTGCCCTTACTATTCAGGACCCTTCCACTAGGCCCTTTGGCATGGATCATCAATGCCAACGTCGGATCTGCCTCATGCATAGCCAATGGTGGCCTGCCCGCGCCCGTGTCGGAAAAGCTCGCCACCAATGTCGTTCTTGCCTTGTTCATCCCTTCTTCTTGGGGAGCCACTCTGGGGGGGGGGGGAAAAAATGCAACCTTCCAACAATTTTTCTTTGATGTGGAACCCTTCTTGCTTGGCAAATGCCCGCACTCCATATCTTTATACTTTGGACTTTCCCGAAGCCCTTTTGTCCGAGCTACTCTCGGCCGCGGCCTTGCTTGTTTTTGCCTGCCGCCGCCCGCGTTTGAAACCAGCACTTTCTGCTTGCCTTGCCTTGCAGCTCACGTGCAGTTGGCCTCCTCGAATGCCATGGGCCTTTTTGCAAGCATCTCCTTACATCCAAGATAGGATATAGATCTACCTCCGCCCTTGCGCTCTTCCTGCCAAGGCCCGCGTGGTACTTTTCGTAAGACTTCACCGTCCTTCCAAAAAACTGTTATTGCCCCAAGTGCCAAGGCACGCCTCCGAAACTTGTGGTGTACTCTTGCACACTTTTTCATTTTGCTTTGCCTCAAATTAAGAAAGCCACCTTCCTTCCACCGTTTCTTCTTCCATTACCCAACCGAGTAGGAATTTGCCTCCTTCAAAACACTTTGGGGAACCGGGTCCATTGTGACCCCCGCGGCGCCCCGCGTACGTAGGTGAGAATTCCACCATATCAATGCATGGGAGGCAAGCTTGAGTCTTGCAAAACCCTATCGTTGGGCATCATCATACCGTACAGCGAGGAAGTTAGAGTTGGTCTATCCATCCCGTCCAACTCTCTCCATTCACTTCGCCGTCGTAAACTGAAGCTCCAGCTTGTATCGACCCTAAATGGGGCGAGGGGGCCACTTGCCCACCTTGTTCGGATCGCGCTTCCGTGGAGTCTCGGATCCTCCTAAGATTCTTTCCGTTCCACTGCTTTGGGCCTTCTCCTCGCCCACCCGCATATGGTGTAGAGGCTCCCCTTGCCCCCCATTGGTTGTTCGAACCGCTGCCCCGGGTCACCGCCAATGGGCGCTTCCGGTATAGGCCGGGATTGCATTTGTTGCTTCCTTGGACTTGCCAGCTTCAAGCATCCTCTCCACGAGCCCCGTCAACGGGTCCAAACGCTCCTCCAAGCGCCCCTTCCGATCTTCCCGTGACTCCTCCTGGCTGGACTGCTCCTGTGCGCGCGTCATCTCCTCCGAGCGCTGGATATTCTCCTCTTCACCCCCTTGCGGAGCTGTGACCGTTCCAAGCCTTGTGACAACCATTCCTTGTTTTCCTCCTCCTATGCTCTGATACCAACTTGATCCGGATGCTCTCCGCGGTCCAGACTCGTCCGTGCCTTGGATGCTATACTACGATCTAGGGAAGAACAAGTAGAAAACACAAGCAAGTTGTAGTGGAAAAGTATGTTGGCCCCAAATCACCAACAACCGTGTTCAGCTCCTTTACTTTCACTTTACAAAAACCACTCCCAACTCCTTGGTTCCAGTCCTCTACCACAAGTCGGTAGCTTGACCTTATTCCCCTCTACTGGAATAATTTCCCAAACCCCCTTTTCCCAATCCGTCCAAAGGTTATTCATTACAACCCATTAATTACATACACTTTACTGGGTAGAACAATATTTTGTTGGGCAGAGCAACACTTTATTGGGTAGAACAACACTTTATTGGATAGAACAATACTTTGTTGGGCAGAACAACCCTTTATTGGACTGCTCCACTTTTACAGGCATCTTTCTGAGCTTCCCCATGCCGCGTGCCTCCGAGGCGTCCTCATCCGCGTCGCTTTCGCTTCTGCGCCCGAGGTCCTTCTGCTCACGCCCATCCGAGATGCTCTTCGCTCGCGCATCCCAGGTCCTCCTGCATGCGCGAGGCCGCTCCTGCCGAGATCATGCCTGCCGGGGTCAGTCCTTCAGAGGCCTTGCATGCGCCGAGACCATGCTTGCCGAGGTCAGCTCTTCCGAGGCCTTGCATGCGCCGAGCCATGCCTGCCGAGGTCAGCTCTTCCGAGGCTTTGCATGCGCCGAGACCATGCCTGCCGAGGTCAGTCCTTTCGAAACCTTGCATGCGCCGAGACCATGCCTGCCGAGGTCAGTCCTTTTGTAACACCCCGGGTTTCGATGCGATCGGCTGGCACGAATGCACGAAACCGCGCGGTCTGCGCAGGTTTCGGTCGACCGAAAGGTAAGTATCGGTCGACCGAAAGTCTTTGGTTGGGCGCGAGTTGGGCCAGATTTGGGCTGCGCGTGGGATTAATAGAAATAATCCCATACCACCTAGTGTAGGTGGAAATTTGTGTTGATATAGGTTGGAGGTCCTTAGCTTGGCACCACCATGAGGATCCTCCTTTTCCGGAAGGGAAAATGGCTCGGCCGGTGATGCGGCCGGGGATAGTGGGCGGGGGCCCGGGCGGGGAGCGGGGACGCGACAGAAAATGGTATCAGAGCAACCCCGATCACGGATACGGGTGGGTGTGTAGGCCCAGGGACCCGCGTAAAGCCAAGATAGGCTGCGGTAGAGGTTAGGATGCGCGACTTGCGACCCGTGTGACTGGGGAGAGACTGGGCATTTACGACCGTCCGTGACCTGTCCTGTTTACGATCTGGGGACGTACAGATTCCTAAGTGTTGGGGGGTGCTAACAAAACCCCGGTTTCAGTGGTCGCAGGCAGCGAAATGCACGAAACCCGTGGTCTGTGCAAGGTTTCGGTCGACCGAAAGGTAATTATCGGTCGACCGAAAAAGTCTTTGGTTGGGCACGAGTTGGGCCAGATTTGGGCTGCACGCGGGATTAATAAAAATAATCCCATACCACCTAGTGTAGGTGGAAATTTGTGTTGATATAGGGGGAGGTCCATAGCTTGGCACCACTATGAGGATCCTCCTTTTCCGGAAGGGAAAATGGCCCGGTCGTGTGGTGCGACCGGGGCATTGGGGCGGGGAGCGGGACGCGACACCTTCCGAGGCCTTGCATGCGCCGAGACCATGCCTGCCGAGGTCAGTCCTTCCGAGGCTTTGCATGCGCCGAGACCATGCCTGCCGAGGTCAGCTCTTCTGAAGCCTTGCACCAAGATCCTCCTGGATCAACAACCTATCTAGGGAGGCCACGGGTTGTGTGGCAACCTAGAGGGATTGTAAGTGGTTTTGAAGATAGTTTTAGCAAGGGAGCTAGGCACGATGTTAGACTGGCCAACTCTCCTTTTTCCAGTTAAAAACAATCGGGTATTAGAACTTGTTCTTTCCTAAATCCTAATTATGTCCGAGGCACTCATGGCCACATCCTAGGATCGAGGAATGGCTGTCACAAGGCTTGGCACGGTCACGGCACCCCATGAAGGCGAAGAGGACGTTCGGCGTTCGGAAGGAGAGGCACGCGTGCAAGAGGTGTCCAGCCGAGAGGATTCACGGGAGGATCGGATGGGGCGCTTGGATGAGCGCTTGGACCGGTTGGCGGGGCTCGTGGAGAGGATGCTCGAAGCACAAGTCCAAGGGGTTGCCATGCAATCCCGGCCTACCGTAGCGCCTATGGCGCGACCGGAGGCAGCGGTCCGAGCGACCGTGGGGAAGCATGGGGGACCTTTGCATCATGCGCGGGGACGTGAAGAAGGCCAAGTGTTGGAGCGGGAAGCAGCTCGGGAGGAGCCTGAGGTATCCACGGGCGCACGGTCCGAGCAGCGATGGGGCGAGCGGTTTCGCCCCCATTTGGGTCGATGCGAAGTTGGAGCTTCCGTTGTATGACGGCGAGGTGAACGGCGAGAAGTTGGATGTGTGGAACGACCAGTTGGAGTCCTACTTCTCATTTACGGGCATGAGGACCAGGAAGTCCAACACAAGTACCTCGCGGGGCTGCATGAAGAGCTCAGGGTGGAGGTGGAACTATACCCTATCATGGACGTAGGGGATGCTTGCAAGAAGGCCATGGCGTTCGAGAAGCTGAACCGCACGCGCGCGCGGCAAAGGCAAACAACGCGCTGGCGCGGGCGCGGGCAAAGACAAGAGCAAGGGCAAGGGCAAGGGCAGCAAGGTGCGGCTGAGAAGCCAGCACGGGGGATGGGACTTCTGAGGGGTCCAAGTACAAAAGATGTGGGAGTGTGGCCTGCAAGAAAGGAAGTGTCAAATCAAGAAGAAGTGTTGGAAGTTGCATCCAGAGCTGGTGCCCAAGAAGAAAGGTGCGGACAAAGATAAGACGGGTGTTTGGTGACAAACACGGGACGCTGGGCGCGGGCGAGGCGCCATTGGCGGATGGCATGAGGCAGACCCGACACTTGCCTTGATGGTGCACGTCAAGGGAGCTAGCAAGGGTGCCGAGGACAGCAAGGGCAAGGCAGTGCAAAGCGACAAGGACGCACTAAGGAGCGCGAGGAGTTATTTCAAGCTACGGATTTAAGTAAAGCAAAAACTTGGTGGAGCTTCATTTGAATCCGGGCAGCAAAAGGAAACCTCATCTCCGAAAGCCTAGTTCAGAAGTGGTTGGCAAAACCACCCCACATTCCGAATCCTTATGCACTCGGGTGGCTCAAGAAGGATACGGAGATGAAGATCACGAAGCAATGCAAGTTCAAGTTTGCGGTGACGGCTACATTCATCGATGAGGTGATATGTGAGGTAGTACCCTTGGACATTTGCCAAGTGATTTTTGGTAACTCCTACCTTTGGGATAGGGATGCTGTGTATTACAGGAGAGCCCAACAGTACATGCTCGAGAAGGAGGACAAGAGGTACATGCTAGAAGGGACAAGGGGTGCGGAGACAACACAGCTTGCCATGGTCGCGCAAGCTAAGCGCATGGTGAATGCGGGCGGGCGCGCATGGATGTTGATGGTGCGGGAGGCTCAGCCAGAGCAGGCACTACAAGAGGTGGTCTCAGGGCATCTAGCTAAGGAGCAAAGGCAAGAGGTGGTGGCGCTCATAAGATGATATGGGGTGCTGTTCACCGAGCAGCGCGGGCTACCCCCGCGCCGAGAGGTGGAGCATGGCATTACTTTGGTTGAGGGCGCGCCATTGCCTAACGCGTGCCTATACCGCCACTCGCTGTTGGAGAGCGAGGAAATCAAGCGCCAAGTAGAAGAGCTCATGGAGCATGGGGTGATCAAGCCGAACGCCGTGCGGATCACCAATTGTTATGGTGCCTAAGAAGGATGGAGGGTGGAGGATTTGTATAGATTACCGAGCCTTGAACAAAATCACCGTGAAGAATAGGTATCCACTACCAAGGATCGAGGACTTGATTGATCAACTTCAACCTGCCAAGTACTTCACCAAGTTGGACCTCAAGTCCGGGTATCATTAAGTAAGGGTGACCGAGGAGGATACGTGGAAGACGGTGTTCAAGACTAAACAGGGCCTATTTGAATGGCTGGTGATGCCATTTGGGTTGTGCAATGCCCCGGCCACATTCATGCGGTTGATGAACGATGTTCTTAGACCCTTTATTGATGATTTTGTAATTGTTTATTTAGATGATATCCTTGTTTTTAGTCCGGATTGGACTAGTCACATGGAGCATCTGGGCAAGGTGTTTGCCGTACTTGAGGAGCATGGTCTCAAGTTGAAATTGAAGAAATGCGAGGTGGGGAGCCTAGTACAGAAGGCACGGAGCCAATCACCTTCGACGACAACG
>MJHO01000661.1:0-11147 GCA_002076135.1 Xerophyta viscosa | reverse complement strand
TGCGGGGACCGGACTGGTGCGGGCGCGCGGACCGGTGCGCGGGAGACTAAGAGGCACAGGCACGCGGGCAGCGCACGTAGGCGAGGACTTCAGCGGACACATGGGCGTGCGGGGGAGAATCGCAGCAGGCACGGGCGCGCGGGCACAAGGCACGGGCGCGCAAGGGCGTGCATGGGCGCAGGAAGCCGGACAGGCGCGCGCGCGGGTAGGCGTGTGTGCAGGGAGCCTAAGGGGCACCAGCAGTTGCAAGTGGCTGCACTTCTTTGTCATGTTTATGTTCTCCATTATTGTATGTTTTATTGCTCATGTAAGTGGAGTATTGATTTTCCTTTGACCGGGTAGGCAAAGGGGCTTGGGGGAGGCCGAGCACAACATAGGGAGGCCGCGGGTTGTGTGGTAACCTAGAGGGAGTTTTGTAAGTGGTTTTGAGGATAGTGTTAGCAAGGGAGCTGGACACGGTGTTGGACTGGCCAACTCTCCTTTTTTCTACTTATAAACAATCGAGCATACGAACTTATTCTTCCCTAGATCCTAAATTACATCCGAGACACTCACGGCCACATTCTAGGACCGTGGAGGGCATACGGATCATCTGCATATCTTTCGGATCTGATTCGCTACTGATAATAACCGGATCTCAGATCTATCTTTTAGAACACTGCAGCTCTCCGTAACTGATCAAACAAATCATCGATCCGTGATAAAAGGATACCTGTTTTTTATTGTTACCTGATTCAGCTGTCTGTAGTTGATACATATCCGTAGATTGCCATCATTTTTCTTTACGAACAAAACTGGTGCACCCCAAGGTGAAACACTCGGAAGAATGAATCCCTTGGCTAAGAACTTCTCCAACTGTGTTTTCAACTCGGCTAGCTCCGACGCGGCCATCCGATACAGTGCCCTGGAACTAGGGTCGCTCCTTGGCACCAGATTAATCTAAAACATAGTCTCATGAACAGGAGGTTGATCCAGGAGGCTCTTGGGTCAAGGCGAAGACAACAAAGATGGTTGCATGACTTGGCCAAGCACGGGCATGGGTGGACCTGACCAGTGTGGGCGCGCGGATGGGCGCGTGGAAGGTTAAGTGGTGCAGGCCGCGTGTGGGGCGCGGGTGGCCAGGAGTCAAGTACGGGCGCGGGACTGCGGGTGCGGAGCCAAGCAGACCAGAGGCGCGCGGGCGCAAGGCAGGCCAGGCGAAAGGGTCGCGTCCAGGCCAAGGGCATTCGGTACATCGGCTAGACCAATGGATCGTGGCTAGGCCAAGAGGCACGGTAGTGGGAAGACCAAGGGGCGCAAGTGTTCATCAAGTTATTGTTGTTTTTATTTCTTCCTTTAATGATTATGTATCAATGCTTGTAACTTCCTTTGACCGGAGAGGCAAAGGGGCTTGGGGGCTGTCCAAGCATTTTACCTAGTAGGCCACGATTTGTGTGGATCACTAGGGAGTTGTGTAGTGGTTTTTGGAAGTGAATGCACGGGTGGTGTAGGCTGCTGGCCGAACATCCCTTTCCACTAAGAACTTGTAGACTTTCTAGCTTGCTCTCTTCCTAGATCCTATTACGAGCATCCGAGTATTGCATAGCCTAGTTGAGAGGCTTGTAAGGCGTGCGGATCAGAGGTAGTCCAGGTAACTCCTCCGAAAAAATATTAGGGAACTCCCTAAACACCGGGATTCTCGCTAGCTCTCCCGTCTCTGCTTGCGGATTAAACAAATAAGCCAAGTATCCTGAGCAGTCTTGCCCAAGCATCATACTGGCATTTACTACACTGATAATCGAAATATTCTACCAACTCTATCACCACAAAAATATCTTCCGCAGTCTTGGTTTGGCAATCTATTTTCGCAAAATTTTCCGCCGACCGATCCATACCCAAAGTCACATTAAAATATGATATATCAAATACAATCAAGTCTGGGGGTAAAACACAATCCAAAACTCGGACCTCACCCCCACTCATACGACATTCAAACAACAAACGTAACCCGCATGGATTGAAATCTCAAAAGCACAACCATAATCAACTAACCGTGCAGGTAATCTAACAATAAAATGCGAGAAAACAAAAGAATGCATAACATCAGAATCAAACAATAAAAAAGCTGGAATACTACAAACAGGTAATATACCACTTATGGCCGTAGCGCTACCGCCGGCCTCCTCACTCGTCAACGCATGCTCCCAACCCTGCACCCTAAGGGGCTACCCATCTCGCCTCGTGGCGCTGCCTGACACTGTGGCTGCTGCTGCTTTTGCGTTGCTGATATGAAGGTCACTACTGCTGACTCTGCTATCTGGTTTGCCCCTCTCTCTACAGTAAATACGGATACCGACTTGAAGTGACCTCTCTGTGGCAGTGATAATCTTTTTATGCACTATTGCAATATTTACATCACATGCTCTTTCTTTTCCAACTGCTGTGTCCCTCCAACACATTTTAATTTGCTTCCTTTCCTCTAGTAGAAAGCATTGTGTGTACGAATTGGCGACTCAATTGATCCCAAAATACCCCTCTCGAGGCCCTTGGGATGGAATGAATAATCTGCTGAAAAAAAGATTTTGGGAGTTCCTATTTTTGGCAAATAATTCATATTTTATAGAGTTTATTGAACAAAAAATTTAATTCAAAATATTTTTTAAAAAAAATTCAATGAATAGGTCCAATTGGCTGCCGAAATCGTAATAATTAGCTGATTTGGCTTTTTTTTATAGTTTAAAAGAACGTTTGAACTACAAATTTGCCAAACACGTAACGATGAATAACTTCATAATTATAAGTTTTGTAAAAAATAGAAGAAAATGGGTCAATAATCCCCTTTTCAGGTCATGTGTTTTATACTTTTGCTCGTATAATGTAGCATTGCTCTTCCTCTAAAACTAATAAAAAAATATTTTTGGAATAGTGCTCTATAATGTTTCAAAAGCATTTATAGAACATGCGGCAATAAACTCCCATGATTCCTTTCATATTGTAAAGTGCAATAATTCTACATAACAAAGGTAACAAACTCCAAAGATATGCATCCAAATAATGACGTAACGAAATTGTTTAGAAGTTCAAACAAGATAAGCCAACAAATCTAAATAATAGAAAAATAGTACATCATTCCCACACTACAGTATACTCAGAGAAGTTTGGAAATATATTTGTCATAAACTTGATCTACCAGCATCTCATATGCTGCCTGTGTAGGATGGTAGCTGTCCCAAAATATATGAGTAGATATATTTTGACACACGTACGATGTCACAGTGTTACATAGTACGGAAACCTCCAAGTCTCCTGTTCCGCAACATCCTTCCGTTGAAATCTCAAATCCTACATCACGAAAACCAAAAGATGGTAAATGATTTACACTCCTATTATTTTTCTTCTTCTAACATTTTTTTTTGTGTACAAAAAGAATTTTCCAAGGCCATGTTCCACGATACATTTGCAAAAAAATTACTTTCAAGGTGCAACTGTTGTCGAAGTTTGTTTACTATGGCGGAACCAACTTCCTTTTTTTGAGATTTTTGTGGAACATATCGTGCCCGAAACTAGCCCTTTATGTCGATCCGTCTTAATTAAGCTCATACCATCGGACTTGTTCATCCTCCTTAGACTTGGATCTTCCACAATATGGGCTCTTGTTATCTTCTCTAGTTTATCCGCTTGCGAGTGCACAGGGACATTGTGGAACCGACTTCCTAATGAAGTCGATAGCACGACTATATTTGTTTCTTGTGGTATTATTGTGTTAACAAGATATTGAGAGCAAAATTAGAACATCAACTGGAAGATAAGAGCATACCGTATTGATAAGGATGCGTTATCATATCAAGCAAGATTGTATAAATGTCAGTGTAAATCACTTTCACCCCTTGATTTTGAGAATTTAGTCTCTGGACCTCTGACTTCAGCTGGGAATTGAAGAGTGTTGCTAGCTGGTTATGACCAGAAGCACATGTCCTGAAAATCCCTCCCCCTAGTGTTCTTTGTGATGGCACACAACCAATTGGTGGCACATTTACAATCGCCATCTTCCTTGCTCCCAAAGCAATTAGCTCCTGCAAAGAAATATGCAAATTACAATCGTTTTACAATAGGCAATTTTTATTTTTTATTTTTATTTTACTTGGTAGTAGACAATAACTTTGTTACGTTAACGTAGTTTGCCTATTTTTATTATAATCTTGGATCCTATCTATCTAGATTCTTGTTTAAGAATAACTCTACAATATTCATTATAAGGGACTAATTGGACCTGACTCAACATAGAAAAATAGAAACACATAAATACATACTATTATGCCTACTGTAATGCGATACTTTTGTAATATTTTTCTACGATAATAGCAGCGAAAAAATTGGTTCAGCATTGCCAAGCTTTCTAGAACAAAGCTACAAGGGAAAAACCGCTGACTTCCTACGTACGTAGGTATCTTGTTATGTGTGAAAAGAATCAAATCTTTAATCGTCGTGAATCATAACTTGGCTTGTTTGGTTACGATTTGCATATCCGGCACTGGCAATTATAGACACTATCCCATGGTACTATGTCAGCCTCCTTTCTTAATTTCTCTCATATGCACTGGTTTTGCTTTGTCCTTTATATCTTTATTAATCATAATTGCTTGGCTACATCTTCAATATGGTCAGAGAAGTTGGTTCCATAGTAAATGCACCATCTGTACGGACACAATATCCTTGTGCGATTGTACCTGCTCCGCGACCAAATCAAACTTGACTTGCTTTTATTTATTTATTCTTATATCAAAACTCTTTTTTTTTTTAAAAAAACATGTATTTTTCATTTTCTAAGATGAATATGTGCATCGTACTGCTAAATATAAGAATTTGATCTATTGCTGGACGAGTTGCACAAGTTGACTTGACTCTCTAACAACGTACGAGTTGAAGGGTCGCAAAAAGTTGGGTCCATAGTAAATGCACCATATAGACGGATACTATATACTTGTGCAATTGCACCTGCTCTATGACCAAATCAAACTTGACTTCCTTTTATTTATTTTATTTTTATATCCAAACCCCTTCTTCTAAAAAACATGTATTTTTCATTTTCTAGATTATTATGTTCATCATACCGCTAAATATAAGAATTTGATCTACTGCTGGAAGAGTTGCACAAGTGACTTGACTCTCTAACGACGTACGAGTTGAAGGGTCGCAAAAAATTATGGAACTTATTGCGAGTTACTTCCTCCATACTTTATGAGCACCTAATTAATATACAAATATGTAATTGTTGTTATGTTATTGATTAAGATGAACTGAGCGCTAATGGATTGAGCTTCCAAAATTTTTCCATCCAACCAAAAGAAAAAAAAAAAAATCTGTATTACAAATATGTAATACACACTATCCATCCAAGTTTTAGTAGTTAAAATATAAGTGTTTTACCCAAAAATTAAAAAAAAACTTCTATTTTATAAAACTTAAACAAATCAACCAATAGAATTGTAAAATAAGTTAGTTTTACAGAACAATTTTTTTGCTTGCTCAGAGCACATGTTTTTGATCATCCTAACACTTTTTTAGTTTGTCCGAAATATTTTATTTGGTTGTTCGGAATGTTTCAGTTAAAACATCATTATATAAATTAGTACCTTCTGGAATATTGAATTAGACGTTTGCAATATTTTGGAGTATCCAACCATGATTGATTTTGAAAAAGTTGAAAAGATAGTGCGGATTTATACGAAATTTAAAAAACACAAGTTTTCTTTTTTTTTTAATTTCTACAATATTCTGCCATAAAGATGTGTACATGAGTTCAATATTCAAAGAAAATTTCCGCCACCAACAAATCCCACCCCCCTCCTCCCCCCCACCCACTCAACAATAAAGAAGAAGAATGAATATACATACCTGGTAGAAAGTGGAAGCGGCGCTGATCATTAGATCAGCATAGGAGTTAATGTCGTAGCTCTGCTTCCTGAACGGAGTTCCAAAGTACGTATTCGCGATGTCATCGCTCCCGATGCACACAACGTACACGCTCTTGCTGATGATCTCCGCCGCTCTCTTCCAGCCGGCGACGGCCGTGATCTTCTGCTTATACTCTCTGAAAAGCTCTAGTTGCCCATCCAATGATATCACAGACTGCATTTGTATACGTGACATAATATACATCTTTAGATTACTTGTATGTTTTTCGGGATATGTTGAAGAAGAGATTAATTAGAAGCTTGGAAAATAATGTTTGCTTTACATACAGCTAGTTTGGAGGTTAGAGGATCGTATCCTGCACCGCCCGACGCGAAGCTGACGCCCGTGAGAAGGTCTTCAGGGCCAAGGTTGGTGTCAAGATAAGCTGGGAGGAACTCCTTTATTCCTATCTTAGAAACTGTAGAAAGTGGTGAGTAGTAGTAAAATATATAAGTTTATTACGATTTACTGCCTTGATAGAGAATATGTAAATTAAAAATCTAAGCCAAAATGATTGTGATCACTGAGTGCGCTTACAATTATAATGATGAATGATGACACTCTTCTTCTTTTCAATATAAATTTGATTGTTTAAGAATAAACGTACAGGATGTATAATGACCTAAAGTAAGATTTTGCCGCAACTTTATTAGGTTCTTTCTCAAAAATGCTTCTCTCCTCCTCTTTTTTTTTTCTTTCTTTTTTTTAAAGAAACATACATTGCTTTTATTTTATATCCGGCTCGATTCCAAATGAGACTACCATAGATCCGATACCTTCGTCAGACGTGAGCGAATGTATGTATTCATTACCGTCAGCTCTTGAATATATGCCCTTTAAACTAACGACATATAGATTCGAAGCTAAGTGGGAGGGCTCATGAGTTTCCGTTCATCCACTCCAACATCCTGCCTCTGAAGTTGCACGCAAGCACTATAGTGGTCTAACTCAAGAATAAAGTGAAAAACAATAGGAAAATTCATATAGTGAATATGCATTTCAACTGACACTGACAACTCGGTGGTGGTGCGTTTTAAGATACTTTTAGCTCCAAACGCTAAACATCTTCTCCAATGTCACCAACTCATAAATACTACACCCATGTGAGACTCGGTAGTACTCATCCCTGCTCTACACCAAAGAAGAGCTTTAAACAGGTGGTAAGTAGGGCAGTCTAAACTAGTGCCCCAACTATTTCAAGTACTCTAATAGAAAGGGCTTTTTTTTTCCTTTTGTATTTTTTTCCCCCATGACACCAAGGCATTGCTCCAATAGATGGTTGAGAGTCTAGAATTTTACTTTTTGTGAAGTATATCTGAATATTTCGACATCATTATCTTTAAGGAAAAACAACTTGTAACCAATTGTAATACTTCTTTTTTTCTTTAAAGTAAACATGCAACAACATTATGTATTGAGATTATTCAAAATAACGGATGCTTACCAATGAAATCAGTGGGTATCTTCCCGTTGGAGAACCTTCCTGTGGGTTTATGACCGGTGAAGTCGACTCCGTAGGGTGGGAAGTTGCACTTGACGATCGTGCCGATATTATTGTTGTTTCCAGGATCAACGATAGAGTCACCAAAAACGATCACCGCTGGTACCATGTGCGCTCTGATGTTCACACCGTAGCCTCTGCCAGCAACATTAGCTGCCAGGGAAAACAATAGTGAAGAAAGTAGCACAAGAATGGCCGCCATTGTTGAGATTATGGTGAACTTGTATACAAACTGTTGTGGATCACAGAAGTAGTATATGAGAAGAGCTAGGGTTTCGATATTTAAAGTCTTCTGGGAGAGCTTTACTAAGACTGTACTGTGAGACTTGGATGAGTGAAGGAATGAACAGGATGGTAGGGACTGCTCTAGATGGTGCAATTGATTGATCATCTAAAATAGTGTTTGCATTCAAGCGTTCTGGCCTGTTGTTTTTTGAATACCATAAAAGCAGTAGCACTATTCTTTAGCTTCAGATTTAACTATGACTCTTTTTCTATGCCTTTTTTCCCAAACAAATCACGTTGTTATCTTTTTAATTAATGAGGCTGTGCCTGCCCTTAATTTATTGGAAACACTATTGAATCCCTAAGGGAGAAAACGTAATCAATTTTTCGGTGGGAGATCGCTTTGGCCTCCAAAAAATAAAAAATAAAAAAAAAAAGCATTGTTGAAGACCTTGAAATGCAATCAACAAATATCAAGATGCACCGCATGTTAGATGCTGCGCTACTTCGTGGGTGCGGATAGGGGTCTATGTGAAAAGATGCACGGAAGGGTTGGGTCAGGTAACCAAACTAGTTCAATAAATAAACTAGCATTGCTATGGTGCAAAAAGTTAAACTTAGAAGTTATACCATAATTTTTTTGGCTGATATATAATTATTCCAAAAAACTCATAGAGTGCCATTTATTAAATTCTTAAGGATGGCAGTGGTATTAATCCACAAATAGAGAGCAGAATACGGTTAATTAATAAAGCAGTTCGTCATACAAGCTACCTTTATACTATGGTAACCGGATAACTAAAATATCGCCAATGTAGTAATGCCCAACTTAAATATTATTTGTTGAAATTGTTACTTCAGTAACGCCTTGCTTAGTATATCTGGAATGTTGTAAGTGTGAGTTACCTTTACCTATACATCCTTTCTAATAAAGTGGCAACTCAACTTCTATGTGTTTAATCCTGTTAGAAAATATGAAAGAGGATAGCAATAGATATAGAAAATATGAAAGAGGATAGCAATAGATATTTGAAATCTTCACGAGAATGGATCCAAAATTTGTTGCAGTGCCACTTTCCTTAAGGCTTATTTGCCCCCACTAGATCGTGCAACAGGAGTTGATCGATAGCTTCTAGGATACAATGAAGTCTATTCGCCGGTGTTTTGTACTTAACGATAGTGAACCACTGAATACACCAGTATAACAGAATTTGGAGGAGAACATTTAGGGTTTAGGGATGCGGATTCTTACGTGTATCAATACTTAGAATATAGCACTAAAACGGCAACTCTTGTACTCAGCTATCTCCCCTCAAGCATAGCAACAAAAAGCGTTCTCCCTTACCGTGGACGTAGGTATCTTCGCCGAATCTTGTAAATTCTGTGTTTTGAAATTGCTTTCCGTTCATCGTCGTCTAATTCCTTTAGTTAACAAACCCGGAACCATCATTTGGCGCCGTCTGTGGGGATCGGATATTGAAACGATGACCAATCGGAGACATGTAACGCAGAACGGCTCAGCGAGAAATGACATTCCGGCGAGTGATGGTGGGGCGGAACCCCGGAACCTAGCCAGAGTAACCCGTGGTCGCAACTGCAACCTTGATGACGATCTTCAAGAACAATAAGCTAGTTCGAACGGGCTGACTGTCACGCAATCAGCACCGGCGCCCCTTACCAGGGAGGATCTCGATCATTTTTGCACCGAGATCCGAGCGATACTCATGGCAGCCCCTACCAATCCAACTGCTCCACGATCGGAGCAACAAGTGGTAGCGGTAACCCCCGCAATTTATGGGATAGGCTGGGAGCCCGCAGAGGCTCGCCTCTTCCGGAGCAAAGTATGGAGCGTGGAAAGTACAGCACCGGAGCACCGCAAGGGCAAGAAGCAAGAAGGTCGCCTCCACGGAGTCAAGCGGTTAGGAGACAAGAAGCCCCGGTCGTAGCCCCTGGGCTACCGGAAGAAGAAGTACAAACCAACAGACCTCCTAGCCGAGGTGGTAGAGCGGTAACCATTCATCATTTATCTACTTACATAGGAGGTGAGCAACGCCACAGCGAACGTGGGGCACTGGCCTTCCTCTTCCATTATTGATGAAATTTAACCTGGAACGCAAAGGTAACCAATACTATAAACACTCATCTAAAAGGTTGATGTAACACAGAAAGAAAACTTCAAAGCAACTTACCGCGAGAGTGGGGGAAGGAACTTATTCCGAAACAACAGCGGTTCTAGCAACTGTAGTGGTAGTCGGAGCGTCTACAACAATAGGAGGAGCAGCCAGAGTGAGAGTATCGAGTGAACCCTCTCTTGTGAAGCCGGAGGGGGAGAAGGTTCGGCAGGAAACTCAGTATCAATAGGATCAGATCTCAACTCCAGAGACTGGAAGGTAATGCGTGGAACAAACCGAGCATCAACTTTTGGCTCTCGTTCGTTAGGATCAATCTTAGGAAGCAAGCCAAGAAGACGTATGGAGAGGTAATTCAACTTGGAGACGTCGATCTGGCGAATGGAAGAGGTACCACGAAGTTATTGATCCATTCATCCCACTAGTAGTTCACCCCTGCAGGAGGAGATGCCAGATCAGCTGGGGGCTCACCCCATTGTTCGAGGTATATTCTCCCAACCATCAACTGGAACAGGGGTGAGGTAAAAAAATTTCTCTCTCCAGTTCTTGTGCTTAGTAGGATACCCGACAACGATAACACGACCTGGGTGGCGGACAATAAAGTAAAATTACGGTATACCGACATGGACATAACGGATGTTCAAAAGGTAATGGAAGAATTCAATGGTAGGCTTGGCACCAACCCACCGGCAGAAAGCGAGGAATCCGATAATGGCCCTCCAAGCATTGGAAATCAATTGGGTGGGAGCCAGATTGTAGCGATATAGCAGTAACGTCAAGAAGAGGAAGAAGGGGAGTCCAACGCCGGAAAGGAGACATCCAGCGTAGAGGCAGAACTCACCAGCTCGAGATTAGTGAGCCGGATCAGAAGCACTCGGCCGCCGGACATGATATTCGGCAGGAATACGATTGGAGCAGCGGAACTCTAATACCTCTTCGTCGGTGATGATGCTCTGAGTATTGTATACATTAGCAGCACCACCGCGCCCAATGTGAGAGGAGGAAGCCATGGAAGTAAGCTTAAGCAAGGGAAAGCTCAAAGAAACAAAAAGCGCGGGAAAAAGAACTTGAAAGAATGAAGGAAGAAGATGAATAGTCGAGGTGAAAAAGGTCATCGTAAATGGGTGACTGTAAACTGCATTTATGATCGCGATGATGAAGATCGTAACCAATTTTCGAGGATATATTCAGTGGTTACGCAAATCTCTAAATACTGACAATATAATAGCAAATATGCTTATCTCAACCAATAAGCATAAGACTTATACAGGAGAATGTTGCACGGGAGTGATAGCAAAAAACTGATTGACGGTATCTCGCAGAAAAAAAGACAAGAAAGAAGAGAGCAGTACTAAATC